>CAEFZX010016338.1:0-20329 GCA_903066825.1 Alfaro cultratus | reverse complement strand
TACTATGTACTGTATATATGTATAGCAATATAAAGCTTTGTTTTTGTTGTTTCCTTAAACAAGACTTCTTAAGTCATGCTTAAGGCTTTCCGTTTAGCATCCTTTCACATTGAAAGGTCATTGTAACTACCTACCACACTGTAATTACCATAGAGTGTGATATGAATAATCATCTGAAATAAAGCTAATAATGTTCTAAAGCTTCAGAAAAAGCCCTTGTTTAAACTGCTGTTAAAAAACTTGACTGGGATTATTTTAAGAAGGCAGATATTCACTTTTGTCCTGCTCTGACGATCCTTCAGCTGTACCAAAAACTTTTTGTTCACTCATTTCGGTTTAGCGGTACTGGTGGTACTTTGGCTACTTTTAATGTTTCTCAAAAGAAAATTTCTTGAGAACTTGTTAAAAATATAAATACTATTTAAATTAACTACAATATGGAGCTAGTAAACAGAAAAAAATACAGTAAATAAAACTGCAGTTAAAGCACCTTAGTATTTGCTAATAGTAGAAACTGAAGAAGCTCACTGAATGAAAAGGATTGACCATTTATGCTATTACATTTTCCTCTGAAGTCGCAAACATAATTCCAGGGCAAGCCACGAAAGCATATGTTTGCTTTATGTTGCATGCTTTAGTTTTTAACAAAAATAATTTCTCTAGGTAAAACAAGCTAGCAATAGAAACCTGTTAATGAACATAGGCTGTACATGTATTTATGTATGTCAAAGATTTAATGAGCTACAAGTTGTCAGAGGTCCAAATAAGATGTTATTATGTGCTATGAATAATTTAAATGGACAACTAAACTGAATCTTCAAATTGATGATTGTGGAAAAATTGTTTTCTATCTTGGAATTTGACTTCTGGAGGCCATTACTATTGTATTTTCCATTCTATTAAAGTGATCTCTAAACAGAACATCACTTTAAAAAAATCCCTGAACAATCATTGTGTGCAACCACTTAAACACAAATAACAAATTTTAAAATATTTTGTGCTTCTACAGCCAAGAAAATGGAAATGGGAAGTAAATAGACATCCAAGAATCACTACATTTTCTGCATCCTGTTTTGATAATTAGGATGCAAAGTGTAAGGAGTAACTTACGTAACCTGTTGGGTTCCCAAGTATGATAGTTTGTCAACTCTTTTACCACATAGAGAATTGTCTTATGGGGACATCTAGACATTTAGGACGGGGAGGGTGTAAGCCCCTGGGTTCCCAGAAATATATATGTTATTGTTGTTTTGAAAAAAATTACTATATTTCTGGCTTTTATTTGTTTTATTTTTTGGTGGGCCCACTAATTCATTTATTTTCTGTGCACTGTATTGTGTTAAGACTAAAGGACTGTTATGTGTTCGGGACTGTTCAAAATAATTTAATTTAGAACACTATAAGCATTTAAATGAAAATGCAAACAGATAATACCTGTTATAATTTATAATCATTCAGCCCGACATAAGGTTGGTTAGTAACACTATTCAGTGTGATGGTATATTCCACAATTTCACATGTGGTCTACTTTAATTTTCATTCTGAAGTTTGGTAAATAAATATTTTACCTTTATAAAGTCTCATTATTTATGGGTCAGACATAGGCAGTTCAACTAAGTTTAATACTTTATACAAATCAGTACCTGGTGGTTCATGGGAAATGTAGTGAAACCAGTTTCTTGGGGTGTAACATAAAATAAATAGAACCCAGAGCGTTAAATCTAGCCTTAGATACCAGAAAGCGCTGCACTTATAAAGATAAAAAAAGCAATGGAAGTGAATAGAATGTTATCTTTGTTTTTCTCACTTTCTCTCATGCTGCGCTTCTTGTGAGCTAATTCATCAACTGCATATAATCACTGGAGCTTCATATAATTGTACATATTTGCATAAATTACTCAAATTAGAGGCCTGGCAATTTAGTTCACTCACTGCTTGGTAATATGGGAGTACTGTACCTGTTTTCCTCATCTGTTTAGTTTATGATGCCTGTAGTAAATAAAATATTTTTAAGTGTACATTTGTAAGTCACATTAAGTGCTCAGGAAAATGAAGTTGTATGGTTTAAATTAGACTAAACAGTTTACACTGGATCTGTTGAAGTGTTTTAGGTTAAATGTGAGGCAAAAGCTGCTGTTCTTTGTTTTATTTTCAGACGGATTCTGGACCTGCAGCACATTGAAGCTCCAAAGCTGTCCATTAGTGCACCTCTGTCATGTTTAAGAGCGGAAGGTGGGAGTTGTGCATTAACTGAAAGCCAACACGGATGATATAGATGTGCAGGATTTAACCTCTGACCCCCACTGATGCCCACGCAGCACAGTAGGGAACATGGAGTTATCAAAACAAATGAGTCAGTGAACAAGGGGCGAATCGAGACCGTGAGCACAATTCCAATGATAACTAATATTAGCATAACCTAATATGTTTGTTGATGAAGGGCAAACTTTTGGGGGAGGACATGTTAGGTGTAGAATAAACAAAAGCAGCTGTTGCCAAGGCTCCAGCAGCCTTCTGAGGGAGGAGGAAGAAGCGGAGGCCATTCTTAATGTGGGCTCGGCTCGCTTCATGGATAAGAGGCAATCTGTCGGCTGTGCACACGCTTCTGCACTTCAGTTTTATTTCAGCAGTTCTCACCGACTCTAATTAAATTCATATGGAATGGGAGCAGGATGAACAGCCACATCAATATATTTATTTATACACTTTTACCATTAAAACATCTTGTTTCTTCTGTTCCTTTGCTTTTTCCTGTTTCACAAACTGCACAAAACTCTTTTGTGCTTTCAAGGCCGTGGCTGCAGAGTTGCCGTGCTTGTCCAGTAAATATTACATGAAGATTTAAGTAGCAATTGTTGTTCTTTTGCCCATCAACAATTCATGTTCTCTAAGTTAGGAGCACCACGGGAGCAGAGTGTGGAGTAAACTCTGCCCGGATGTTAGTTTTAATGCATTTTGGAGAAAAGTATAAGCAAGTGCTGCAGGAATAAAGACTTTATTTTAACAAGTTGCTTCCGTTTTAAAATTGAGTTTGGTGCTGTATTTAAAATGCATAAACAAACTAAGGATAAATTAAGGATTTGCTTCCGAACAAGTTGAGAATTTACCTGTATTTCTTTGAGTAGTATCAAAGAAATACAGTACTATCATATCCACATGTTGCAGAAAGAAAACTCACAAATACTTTAAGCAGCAAATCGCTCCCCTGGTGAGACATGATGACAGTGTCAAAAAAATCTGTATTAAAAAGTTTGTAAGGCACTGATAAAAAAGAAACATTAAAGATTGTGACATTTTGCTGTTGAGTGTTCAGGTGCAGTTTAATCAACTTGATTTGTAATGTTAAAGTATCAGTAACAAAACTGATTTCTTATAGGAAATGAAAGCAAATATTTTGATACGATTTTAATTTTAGAGTTATACTGTAAAAGCAAAACCTATGATCTATGAACCATTAATCTCCATTACTATAAAACACACAGGCACACAAACAAACACAGACATAAGAAAAATACCAACTCCTAAGTCTCAGTGAACCACAGCTTAGCCTCACAGAGTGTAATAAGTCAAACTGCAGGCTGAGTAGGCAGCGCATGAATACCAAATGCAGTCTAATTGATTACCTAATTTATGCAATAACCAGTATTTTTTTAATTATAGTTATTTATCGCCCAAATGTTTACGGTTTGGGCTGATTCATGGGCGACATGTTAAGCCACAGGTCAGACTCAGTGGACCCTGTTTATAAAGCTGACAGCAAAATTATCACAGCACCACTTCATCATCGTGGCTGCTGCAACATGCAAGCAGGAAACAGCTCGTGGGCTCAAGGAGCAGATGATCTTCCAAACACCACATATTTGCTGTTATGAGAGCTGCTCGGGATTTTTAAAATTAAAAATAAGTGTTCATCTTGTTTTCTTCACCCTTTTGGGAAATTGCATGACCTAAAATGCAGTGAGGAGGCAGGCAGATGAGTCAAAAGTTTACATAAAAATAAGGACAACTAAAGACTTACAAAAACTACATTCCAGATGTGAATTAAAAAAATGTGGGCATCACAAGGAAACAGGCTGGTTGCACAACAAGCAGATCTGAAAAGAGCTGTCTGACTGAGAAATATCTACAGTACGTAGGAAAGCTGATCAAGGAGCAAGTGAATGATTAGAAACTGGAAACTGAAGTTGAGCTGACGAGAAATGGCTGAGAGAACACACAAGCAACTTGTGAAGGAAAAAAAAAACAAACGATGTGTAGCAAACCACAACCTAACAGGAGATATGATTAGGATTGAAGCCAAAAGGTTTGAAGGGAACACAGAAGCAGCAAGAAAACAAGTGAATAGAAAATGTTTTCAAATTAGACAATGTCTAAAATATAGAGAACCAATGCTAAAGTCTGTCAGTTAGAGTTAAATAAAAATACATCTCAAGAGATGAATTGAATATGAAAAGCAAACACTGAGAAATTCCTGAAATAAAGCAAAACACAGAAGTACCAAAGTTCCATGACATTTACACTTCTACTACAATATCTGTGTTTAAAAACTTTTTAAACGATGTTTAACTTTTTCTAGTTAAATGTAGCTTAATGTACTCATAAATACATAAAGGCTTTTCATTCATAGCAGATGTTAATCTTCATGTACGGTAATGGCTCTATCGATGTGGTAAAGTCATGAAAGAGTGAGTGGGAATCATTCCAGAAAGCTTTTGCCCAGACATAATGATTCAGCAAAAAACAAAATACAGTTTCATTTTTAGAAGCCTTGAAGCCAAAACTACCTAATAAAAAATACAAAAATAAAATTACATGTCAGTCAATATCCATTGGTACTGAAAAAAGTAAATTGTATAGATTTGCAGGGGAGAATAACTTATAGCTCATGAGAATACAAGGAAGGTTTAACATTTTACCGTTAATCTCTAGGACATACAGAAGCACTGAAGCAACCAATGGTTATGCTTTACCACTTTTAATTATTTAGTGTCAACAAAAAAGTGACTCACACAACATGATTAAATGATCAATTGTCCACTGATACTATAATGATATATGTTTGATTTAGTGCAATAAAGTCAACAAAAAGAGTTCTAAGGGGTTCAGCTCAAGATTTGTGTAGGATAAATTGATATCCATAGGCAGAAATAATAATAATAATAATAATAATAATAATAATAATAATAATAATAATAATAATAATAATAATAATAATAATAATAAACTATGGCAAAAGAAATACATTTCCTCATCACACACAATGTTACACCATTCCTTCTTGTTTCTCATCTTTCCATAGCTTATAGCTACCTAGCCTTGCAGGTCAACAGGAATCTCCAGAGATCACTGAGGTGAGAGACATGACATACCTCACACAGGTCACAAGTCTACCTCATGGCAACAGATAGATAGAACAAATAACCATATACACGCAAACACAAATAAATACCAAAGTAGCCTGAGTGAAGCCATGCATAAACAGGGAATACATCCAGCCACCATGCAGAAAAGCCCTTTTACCGGATCCAAGGCCTTCTTATTGTAAGGAAACAGTGGCAACTGCTTGTAAAAGCTGAAATTTTATTTTATTTTTTTTGTTGTGCCTGGTTCAGGGGTGTCAAACTCCAGTCCTCAAGGGCAGGTGTCCTGAAACTTTTAGATGTGCCTCTGCTGCACCACAGCTGAATAGAATAATTAGGTCATTAGCAAGGCTCTGGAGAATTTATCTACACAAGGAGGAGGTAATTAAGCCATTTCATTCCAGTGTTTTGTACCTGTGGCACATCTAAAAACTGCAGGACAGTGACCCTTGAGAACTGGAGTTTGACACTTGTGGTTTATAAGAGTTAGAAGGAAGAAAGAGGTGCATTGAGACTATACTGTATTTAGGAGTTGTAATAGTTTCACTTGTCTGATGTCAAGATGTAATGTTGCCAATTTTATTTTCTTTATTAAATGCATATGGGGAAACAAAAATATATATATTTAAGGTAGCACTCTACTTATTGAGCCTACTGAGTCAAAAGGCTCATCTTGAAAGATTTGAATGAGAGCCTGAACCTTTCAACATTTAAGTCCAATAGATGATTCCAGCGTGAGAGAATATCTTGATTGAGCTGTGTTTTCATTTGACATCATCAAAACACTCTGTCTGCCAGGAAGGACCAACATTTGACAGACAGGATCCTTGACAGTAATGCTAGATCGACATCTAAACAGACTTTGAGGTTGCCTGGTGTCGAAGCATGTTGCCAAACGCTGTAAATGCAAAACTGTTGTTCCGCCATTAAAGATGAAGTGATGCAAACGGGTGACGGCAAGACCTCAGACAAGCTGCAACACAGTTCTTACTAATCCTGCTGGGATTCAAGGACAGTGACAAAGATATGTTCAAGACAAGAAGATTAAAAAGGGAGTGAGACATCAAGACACTGCTGTTGTGTGTCTAGGGACTGCTGATGCTTCAATTTTGACAACAAACCTGGCGATCGTGATCACCTCTGACCTGCTGTTTGGACTGAACAAACAGAGCTGAAGTTCAGCTGGTTGTGCCACTTTCAGTCTGGAAGCCTTTCTCATCTTTCTATATTCCCTAAGAGCTGGCTTCCATGCAGGTAGCAGATGGCAGCACTGTTGCTAGTTTGTTACTTTCATATTATTGTCTAGCTTAATTTACTAGCCTGCCAACCATTCCAACCCTAATTCCATGTGCATTAAGTCATCAAAATAGAAAATAATTTTGTTGCTTTCTATTTATCTGCATGGGGTTTCCAAGTGGTCAACTATATTTTATGGATTGAGGATTATTAAAACAATCCAGTTTACTTGAGTAACACAGTGAAAACCAAAAATCTGGAGGGTGATAATGTGCTGGTTTCTACACTGTCTATTTAAAGTAAAAGAAGTAATAAAGTGATCGCTAACAAGTTAATGCAGTTTTTTTTCTTTTCTTGTTCTTCCTGAGATCATGATAAAAAATTTAGATCTATTCACATTTCTTTAAAGAAGGCATGATTGCTGTTTATCTTCTGCCCTGCTCTTCAGAGTTTTGGATTACAAATTCAACCATCAACCTTTTACTTTAGCTCACCAGATATCAAGTGCACACATCCTGGTGCTCGGTAATGGAAGCACAAAAGTTCAATAAAGATTCCCACTTCCACAGTGTCTCCAAATCCCCCCCCCCCCCAAATGACTCCATTATTGCACACGTGGGTGATGAAATTCTCCAAGAGCACAACCAAATCAACTCTTTATCATATCACAAACACAGACAACAGTCAGAACTTTGCCTCTTGCATTTCAAAGTCACAAAGAGGAGCCCTCTCATTCACTGTGCAGAATGGGTGCGTGATATTGTTGGTACCTTGCAAATTCATCCACCAACTCTGCCTTCATTCCCACCAGTGAGCTGACATTATTTGCCACGATAGACAGAGGATGAAAATAATGGGTTTTGTTTTATTTACTCAAAAATAGTTTTCAAAAGAATTACACTTTTTTCCATTATCATCTTTAATTTGGGCAAATCACTGATTTGTTTCCTGAACTGCGACAATTTTTTGTGATTACTTTGAGGTTTTGTGGTACTTTTAAAATATTTTGAACAATTTATTTTTTCTTTCATCAATCATATTTAGTCAGATAATCAGATCAGACTTTCTCTCTTGGCTGGATCCAGTTTGTAAATTTGGAGCTGCTTACTGCCATCTTTCATTAGTGGGCTGGCTGTTACTTCGAACCTGAGCAACTGATTCAAAAACGTGCCATGCAGCGATTAAGAAGTAGTGCCATCTTCAACTTGAGGATTTGCTGCTGAATTCTCGCCTTATGTGCATGTTGTTTTCTGGGCCAGTTTGAGTATAAACCAAAGTAATTTGGTTCCCAAAAACATAAATGAGGAAACAGGGGTTCACTTCAAAAAGGAGGATAAACAGCATTCTGTGGAGACAGCAGTTGGCAGATGAATCTGGCTCACATTTCCATGAGTCAGCTCTAGAAAAGACAAGGTTCGAATTTCCAACAACAATTAAAAAAAAACATGTTGGCGAGCTTGATTTAATCTGGGAGATCTGATGTGTTTGATGAATGAAGAGACAATGGAAAATAAAAAGCACAGAAGGTGTGTGTGCCAGCCACTGTTTGTCTTCTGGGGTCCTCAGAGGACAGATTGACACCAATTACTTTCAAAACAGTTGTAACCAGGGACCTGTAGGATTACCACACAAATTACATTAAACCATCCTAACCGTATGTGTCAATTTTACGGCCAAGTTACAGAAAAGCAACAACACATAGCAGTAAAGTTAAACGAATGAACATCAAAAACAATACGAAGGTGTAGGAAATGTGTAAAAAGCAGTAAGATAAGGGAGTTTAAATCCTAAGGAACTAACAAACTTCCCTCCTGCAGAGGAAAGTGCTAAAGCAGGTTGTCAGTTTGTTCCTGGAATGTCTCAGTGAGCTTCAGATGATGTGATGAATTCAATTCCCACCAATAAATTTAAGCAATTTTGGGATGATGAATCCTCCCCTCCTTTATTGCTCTGCACACTGACAACAGGAGCAGTCAAAGGCCAACTCAGAAAATGTTCCTGCCCACCAGGCTGCTCACCTGCCATGAGGCCGGAGAGGACAGGCAATCAGTGGAGACCGAAGGTGTTGACCTCCTGTCCTTCTTTTCTCTACTGCACCGACTGAGCTCTTATTAGTCTGCAAGATGACAGAGAGTAAACATGTTCTGGGCACGGAACAGGTGAGGACGTGTCATTCCCCCGGAGAACCTTTGAGCTTTTCCAAATCCTATTCTTTCAGGAATAATGACAGTAAGAATCTAATCCTCTGCTTCTGTGAAATTATTCCACTGCGAAACAGTTTACTTGATCAACTGTTAACTGTTTTTAAACCACATGTTTGAGCAGATCATCAATTCAGACACAGCCAAAGCAACAGTATGTAATTTTCATCTTTGCAAAGTTTTTTTTACATATTTGTTCAAACTGTCACCATGTCGTGACAGCATAATATGAGAGATTAGAGTCTGTGAAAAAATTGAGCTCTTCCACCTCCTCCTAATGCTACTATTGCCACCTAAAGAAATGCACCGCTCCCAGTCAAAAACAACCAATCAGAGCCAGGAGGAAGGTCTTAGCGCCGTAAATCATGTTTGTGTACACGCTGCTAAATGTGTTAATGGTGGAGAAACAATTTACCAATCCATGAAAACTATTCATCCGCCACCAGTGGCCATGTTAACTAGCCTGAGTATTCCTAGCAGGCTCTGCTGAGAGGGAGTCGCCGTAGCACAGCAGAGAGCAAGATCGGGGTGAAGACGGGAATGAGCGACACATAACGGTAACTGATAGTGCTAAGATCCTCTTTCTGGCTCTGTCTGGTTGTTTCTAGTTAGCACTGGGAGAAGGCAGTGGAGCTATTTTTTCATAGATTATCTGTCTCCTACTCTACTGTCACAACATAGTGACACAGTTTTAACCAATATGTAAAAAAACATACTTTTTTATAAAAGTTACACACTACAGTTTTAAGAATAGTGATGAATGCATACATCAAATGTCTGCAAATACTACTAATAATAATACAGAAAATGTATGCATCAATTCCCAACACACAGGTGCAGTCTCCAGGTTGTTTTTTTTGTTTTTTTTCCGTCTAAAAGTACATTCCAAACAAATATCCAGGCGATCCCTCCCATAATTATCTCCAGGAACTTTATCTTCTCGTGTTTCTCTGCAACTTTGTAAGGCCAGTATGTTTCCCAAACCCTGATAGAGCTGCTAATTTTCTAATGGACTCCTCTTCCTGTGGCCATTAGGTAAGCAACAGCAGCCACTACTTTTAAGTCTGGCGTGAACCCCACTGATCACTATCAGCCTTGCTAATGGCCTCTGAAAGGGAGAAAACACAGTTCAATCACATTTGCTCACAATGAAAGATATGGCAGCATGTAACACTAACCAAAGTGGAGCCAGCATTAATTCCAGTGTGTCACAGTGCTTTGATTTTGTATTCGATACACTGTTAGTTATTGTGCTCCTCTGTACTATTCTGGATGTGTCTGGCGATTGGCTTTAATCATTGAAATGCTAAAGTTCAGAATGGATTAATTTCAGATGAGTGCTCGACTCGACAGCAGCAGCTAATCATTAAAAAGAAACTTTACAAAAGGACCTTGCAAAGGTTCACAGGTGAAGCAGATATACAGAGATGAAACCTGTATTTATTGCTGTAAGGAGTCTGGAGACCTGCTATTAAGGGACACAAAATACAGTAAAAGAAAGGAGGAATTAAAAAATAACTGCTATAGCGTCAGACTTGGAGTCCACAATGTTTTTGTTTTTTTTGTTTTTTTGTTTTTTTTTTAATTAGGAATAGATGTCTGATCAAATAAGTCAAACAGAAAATGTGAGCAAATGTGAGTCGAAGCATAAAAAGCTGCTCCCAAACATATTACTGGTGTTTACAAAAGAATTTGTAATGGAATATCCAGCTGAAGAATTGATGAGTTACACCAACATTTAATTTCCCATTGGAATTAATGAAGTGATTTTGAATTAGAATTTAATTTGAATTTGAAAAAAACTGCATGGAAAAAGTGTGAATAGTAATCTAAACTTTAGTGAAGTTTCACAAATCACGTAAAGGTTTCACAAATCCCAAACATGGATTAAAATATTCTGCTATTAGAGCAAAAATAATCCAGTCCAGGTTTGAAGTGCCTACAGTAGGTGTTGTAATTTTGGAATTAGAGCAGATCTTGTGTGACCGAGACCAAAAAAAGGGTGTAATCAACCTTTATTGAAGTTTCACAAATCACAAACATGGTTCTAAATATTCTGCTATAAGAGCAGAATAATCCAGTGCAGGTTTGAAGAGTCTAGGTGTTGTAATTTTGGAATTAGAGCAGTTCTTGTGTGGCCAAGATAAAATGAAAGAGGTGAAATCAACCTTTATTGAAGTTTCACAAATCAGAAAAAGGTTTCACAAATCCCAAACATGGTTATAATTATTCTGCTATTAGAGCAGAATAATTCAGCCCAGGTTTGACGAGTCTAGGTGTTGCAGTTTTTAAACTAGAGTCGATTAAAGATGAGGAAGGTAGTGAAAAATTAGGTGGAATCACCCTTTAGCTATTTCCTGAATCAGAAGCTAAAATTGGAAACTAACTTCAGCTTCGTCTGCCACAGTCGTTCTTGTTTTCCACTGACTTCTGCTGAACACCGTCACCGTCAAGCGCTCCACGCAGGGACGAACCATTTCATGCAGATCCAGGGGGTGTTCAGGGCAAATGTGTGCATTCTGGTCTGGGAAGGGTAACATTTATTTTTTTACTGCTAAAAACAATTTTAGAAAACACCCTATAATTAATTTTGTAATTGACAGGGCCCCATTTTTTTTTTATTTCTATGAACAAAAAAAAAAAAAAATCCAAACAAAAAAATAATAAATTGTGGAGGGCCCCCTGTTGGTCAGGGGCCCTTGGAATTGTCATAACTTCCCCCCCCCTATACGCGCCCCTGGTTCCATTACGCCTACACTACCATTCAGTCGTGACACCAGTTTGTGTTTTTTTCAGAGCAGTAAAGGTTTGGGGTGGCATTTGGAAATACATTTTTGTATTCCATAGCTTGATGAAAGTTTCCAAAAGTAATCCATTGTCCATTAGCTTCTATCGGTTCTGATGAACAATGGCTCTTGAAGCAGTGCTGTTTGAGGGAACAGAGACTACAGCTGTCCAGCTTAATCTTGCTCTCTAAAACTCCTACAGAAGATAATGATTTTTTACACCATAGAAACATATGCAAATCCCTATCAATCTTTCTTTGAGGAACATTATTTTAATCAATTTGAATATTTTCCCACACATTTGAAGACAAGCTGGAGAGCCCATTATTCATCTTTATTCCTGAGTGATTCAGACTTTTCTGGATTATGTAGATATTGCAATCTTAATAGCCTAAAACAGCATCTTTAATAAAGTAAACTAATGAGTATATAAACAAGCCCTACATATTTTAACTCAATTGCTTTGTTTGCGCGCATCTCTTTACCATCTGGCAGCAGCTCTGCATATTTCTTTGTTCGCTTTCTTGTTTGTGCTTCTTCTTCTACTGTAGTGTTCAAGAAATGCTCATGTCTACATTCTTAAAACTTTGTTACGACAGTTTTTGTATTGCCAGTTTGCTGGTTTAGCATCCGTGCAGGTGATCTTCAATCTGGTCCTCTCTGACAGACTGACTGTGTTTCACCAGCAAGCTACTCTGAGAGAAGTGCTTGCTTGCATTTTGCCTTCAGTTCTCAGACTGTAATTCTGCTTTCTTTGTGCTTCTGTCACTCCACTGTCATTTAGCTGCTCCACCTCCTCCCCAAATCACAGTTTGCTGTTAGCCTCTCTGCATATCAGAGCCATGTAATGACATTGCAAAAAGCCTAATTAGATCTAAATTAGCGTCAATTTCTTGACTCAACATTATGGATTGGGGATGAGGGACTAATTACACTGCTATTAATGCAGAGAGAGGTTAATGACGGGGGAAGTTTGTCACCAAAACCAAATGGGGAGAGACGTGATGCCCAAATTCAACGCTGCTTAATTTTGCTGATGCTTGTTGTTCTACCAGGTTGGTAGCCGGCTGCACTTAAAATTTCTTCATGATCAATGTACACTTTATATGCGGTAAACAAACAATAACTCAGGTTTACAGGCGGACAGATTGAAGCATAACTGTGGGGAGACTTGTGTCAGCGCACTGTATCCCCCTCTAATTATGTGTGCAACAAATCATTGAAGGTGTCCAACTCAAGCTTAGATATCAGGAGCGCACAGGTGGGGCTGTTAGCAAGATCACAAAATTCCGTTTTACTGCTTGGGAACCAAGATTAATGCATGCATGAAATGAAAGAAAGAACAAAAAAAACATCTGTTCATCACAACTCATTTACTGTTCCATTGGAAAAGTTGGATCCCTTTCAAAGATATGGAATCTTTATTGTAGTATGTTCACTCAGTTGATTTAGTTCAGAGAGAAAAAAGAAATAAAAAGGTAAATTATCACACAAAGCTATTTTATATAACTGCAACACATTGAGGCATTTTAAAGCATCCTCCAAAATGATCAACGAAATTGTGTTAATTGGTGGTATGCTTTGTCATGCCAGATTTGATGAACAAAAGAACATAAAATGGCACTTAATTCACCTTTCTAAAACAAATACTGTCACAAATCTAATCCTGCGAATAAGTCTGCAGATAACAGGGTGCTTGCACATCTTCACAAGTTATTGGAGCTAATAGGCAGGAAACGTTACACCAATAAGACAGCTGTTAGGTGAAACAATAGAAAAGACTCCAAAATTCTTATGAAAAGGTATGTCAGAACAAACTGTGGTAAAAATAGATGGTTCCCATTTGGCAGGGTTTAAAATTTTAAAGGCTAAACAAAAAGGGATGGTTGTACAAGACAAATGCTCAAATTGACCAAGTAAGGTATCAGATATAGTACAAAGAAACTCATGGCAATATTTTCTGAAAGAAAGACAAGTCGCCAGAAACAGAAGCCAATGTCTGTGAATGAATTCCAAGAAGTTAGATGTAGAAAATAAGATTTAGGTTAAAAAAAGCTAGACTAAGATCATCTTATACACCTAAACAGAAGAAAATAATGCTCCAATGGTTTATGGACTGTGCATGAAAGTGAAATGTGGAGATGAACATTAATTTTGCATTTGCCAAGCAGATGATGATCTGATGTTTGTTTAGTTTGTTTAATACACAAAAATGAGTGGCTGAAGAAAACCCGCACAGTCATTGATGATATGGGATTTGCGTGTTAAATAAATGAGCAGGGCAGATGGCAGTAATTACCTCTACAAGAAATGCACAGGTGGATGTTTTCTCAATCCATCAATCAAAAAGTACTTTTGCTAATGAAAAAGTAATTTCTTCAGGTGATGATTCATCTGTGTATTAAAACAAAGAGCTTTTAAACTTTCTGCAGGGATGGCAAATCAACTCAGACATGGCCAGCAAATAGTCAGGATCTAGAACCGACTGTATGTAATTTTTGATAGAAACTGAAAGAAAACAGCAGACACCATGCAGAAATGTTATTTAAAAAATAGGAAAAATTGAACAAATACCAGCATGTATGTAAAAACTTCTTCAGTACGTTGGGAGAAGTGATGGTTATGAACCCTAATAGTTACTGGGACTTAGGATACAGCAGTCTGTCACTGAAAGAGCTCTCCATTTCAGCAACAGCTTAATGCTACATTAGTCATGTTATTTTAGCTGTAGTCCATCTGTCTCTTACCAACTGTGCTGGATTGAGGGGGCATCCTAGCACAGAGCTGGTCTTCTTGATGATTTCATTTGCCTGCTTTCTCTCAGCTGAAGTTACTGGTCATCCAGGATTTGACCTTGGCTATGCAACTGAATAGAGGCTGCATGCAATCTTTGCCACTTGGTTTCAACAGTATCTAGACCTGAAGATTATCAAAGTAACAATAAACAGTCCTATTTTGTTTTTCATGGACCCCAGCCTCAAAGAGAGATGCTCAAAAAGAGGAGGTAGCCTAAAATGAAACCTCGGGGTACACTAAAAAAGTTGGGAGACATCATTGAGCAGAAATCATCTAAAAGACCTACAGAACTCAGACTAGACAGGTTGTATTTCAACATGACAGGACAACCAGACTGAACTGGTGAGAAGTTGTTCAAGAAGGTGTTTTAGTTATGCCGGATTCAAACTTGTCATAACAAGAGAGAGTGAGCCTACTTATAATAAAAGCAGTGACATTATCGCATGCCTAAATCAACACCCTGAGCTAAGACTGGCATCTTTGCTGTTATGTCATTTCCACATGGTAAGATTTTGTATTTTTTTTTTTTTCCTTTTTCAGTACGAGCAAAAATAAAATATTGAGCATGTTTTGAAGTTTGATCAAACCATTCAGATGCCCTTGGCTGACTTCAGCAAACAATAAAATTGCCGCTAGCAGAAAAAGGCGAACCATGAAAAGACTACAGTCAAGTTGGACACAGTTTAATAATGTGACAGTTTTAGCAGAAGCAGGTTTCATGGTAATACAATCTGAGGAACCTTTTTCTTCAAAACGTGAGTGCATATCCAGATTGCCTGGTGTTAAAAAAAACAAAACATTACATTCAAATGCATGCCTTACTGTAAAATAAGAATCCACAAAAATACAAATAAAATAGATTAAAATAGTTTGAGAGTTTCCTTAAAGGTGTCATTTCATTCCATAATGTAAAAATAAAATCCTTAGAATTTACATCTAAGACAAAATTATACACCCATAAAAACTAAGCATTGTAAGTAATTTTATTTCTTTAATAATCCATCAAAATCCTGATTCTGGTGTTCTACAGATGATGATTCAACATCCTCAGTGATGCTTTGAAGAACAAAGGTTCTAAAAGTTAATCCGCTGAGTCACTAAACAGCCATTCTTTTCAATGTTTCACATTTCCCCCAAAGCACCTTACTAGAAATATAAATGCTATTAATCATACAAAAATAAGTCTGGTTTTGTCAGTTATGAGCAGTCATGTGGTCCTTTGATGTCAACAAAACGTCTTCATGATGGTCTTTGAATGGATTTATTCATTTTATAAATAAAAGCATAAGATCACGCAGAGTGTATGTTTTTAGCACGGTTTCTATTGTTAGTGAAGTCATGCCTAGCTGTTCATAATGAGGGAAACTTTTAGTATGCTAAAACTGCAAAGATGCACACACAATTTAGCATGTTGTAAATATGCTTTGATAAATGCTTCAATGTGAAGAACTGACCTCTGTGAAGACATGCAGAAAAGGTGAAGTTTAGCAGTTATGGTGAGAAAATCTTTTACCCTTTATCTTTTAATGTTGCTAAAGAATGCATCTAAATTTACATTTCAAATGTAAAAGTTTTTGAATCAACTTTGGTAGGTTAGTCTCAAAAGTATGCAATGCAAAAATGTGTATCTCAACCCAGAAGAAGCCCGGTGAAACTATCCGTTACCATATTAGTCAGAATTAGCAGGAAAACATATACATATTAGTGAAACAACACATTCTTATACATCCATGGACAATATGACTTTTTTTGTTTTTAATATAGCCTGCCTCTTGCCCAATGACAGCTGGAGATAGGCATCAGACCCTGTAACAATGGATGGAATACTCCTACTAAGTAAGCTAAAATAAAAACGTGTACACCAATTTTCCTCAACAAAGCTCTATCAAGACTCATAATATTCATCATCTTCCAATGACAAACATGTTCCTGGTTGCTATTTAAACAAAACACTTGCTCTTTCCACAATCTTAAGTCAAAGTTAAGATTATTTATAGTGTAGGCTGGACTTTTCCAGAGCCTTTTGTAACAGTTATGGGCTAGGCAGCTGACTGTGGCTAATAAAACAGCATCAGTAGATTGTCCTTTAAAAGAACCTGAGGTGTGAATGAAAAACAAGAGACAGTGCTTTTAGGTTTGGTGTATATATATTAAGCGATTTGAATAAAAAAAAAAGACAATCACAGCAGCCCGATGAGAGACAAGATAATTGACTCAGAATAAGTTCATTCCAAAATCATAAAGTCCATTGTCTTTTTTCTAGCTCGCCATCTTCAGATCCAGATGAGAATCTGATCCAACAGGAATAAAAAACCCAACCTTTTCAAAGGGGTGTACTTAGCCACAATCAGCTGTGACAGAATCCCGGTGACGGTCCAGGTGAGCATTGCCAACAGTTCAGGCAATCAAATCAGTAGGTTTCAAAGATTTGGATCAATTTGTTTGGAAGACACCAGCAACAAGCCACAATCACAATGGAAACAGGTGAGGAAGTTCAAACTGCGCCCTGGAGGAGGGGCTTTAAATAAGTTAGCAGAGTTTGGGGCAACACAGGAAGTGGGTCCGCAAAAATAAAAGTCCCTGACTAATTGTGGGTTACACTTTACTCTGAATCTTTTCAAAAGCGCTTTCTGAAAATGGTGAGCAATGAGCAACAGCTGGGCATCTATTGTAACAGTTAATATAAGCACCCTGGCACTATGAAGCCTCTTCCCAACACTGATGATGGTGCTGTCACCCAAACTACTGTGCTGATGCAAAATAGCAGCGAATATTGTCTTGAAAAACGATAGGAGGCGGGAGAAAACACAAATTGCTTGTAAAAAAACAGGAAAAAATGAGAAAAAAGGCATATCCAGCATTTGAATAAAACTCAAGATTTTAGCTTACTGAGTATAGCATGCAAATCAGTTCACAATGGTCTATTTAAGGTGCTGAAACCGAACTCTTGATCTGCAAAACTTCCTCTTTAAGAGTCTTTTAAAACAATGTCATAATGGAGAAGAAAAAATAGCATAGGCTATCAGCTTGATGTCCTAAGTCTTGTTGCTAATTTTGTAAAGGAAAATACAATTTCTAATATCTGCATGACCTCACAGCTGTTGCTTACAATCAGTTTTCCACTGATAAGGAGCGAAATGTCTTAAAATCCTTTTGTCATGAATGAACAGATTTTTCACTTTAGCTCATGCTAAGCTGCTCTGTTGCGAAAACAAGTTTCAGTTAGCTGCAGCATGGCTGGAGATCGTTTCCATGGTTACAGGCCCATCGTTCAAGCCGGCATACGCTAACAACATTGCTGATTTGTCGGTGGTCTCAGCAACCTTGTAAGGTGACGGTGAGGCTCGAGCCTTCTGTACGTGGCGGCGGCTGGACTGCTGGTGATAATTAGTCTCTGTAGTAGCACTGCTCTGACTGGGCGCACATGTTCCAGCTGTCACAGGTGTATTCTGGGAGATGCGGTTCGGTGACAACCGTGACAGCGCCATCTGGACCTGTCGGCGATGTGGGACGTTGACTCCGTTGTGACAAGTTGCGAGTGGTGCTGCAGAGCTTACGAGATTGGTGTGTACGAGTGCGTGTGAGGGGGTATACGTGTCTTTGTCCACAGTGAGTTTGTGTTTTATTTTCAATATTTAGGATCCCAGCAGGGGTGCATGTTGCATGGTTTGTGACCAAATGTGTGGTGAAGAATATCTGCTTGATATTCTATTTGCACTAATATTGGAACTGTTGCGTGCATGCATGTTGTATCAGTGTGTAGTTTCAGTTTGCATTGTGAATGCATGTTTGAGTGATGAAAATTTCTAGTTTACAAGATATATCACAAGAGAGGACTTAACACCCAAAATTACAGAAAACTGACCAAAGACATAATTAGAGGGGTAAAACTGAAAGTGTTTATGATTATGTGATAGCGATGATGTGATGGTGTTATGTCAGTGTGTACCACTTAATTAAACAACAAATGTAGAAAAGGATATTATTAAAAGAAAAGCTGCTGCAACATAGAGGTGAGCATTATTCTGTCACAACAATCTTAACAAATGTTCCTCACATTAAATAAAAATAATACCATCTGAAATAATTTAATAAGCTGCAGAGATTCTGAATTGTGAATATTTTTATTTTTAAAATAATTTGAACTTTTCAAACTAGGCTTGAAGTTAGTACAAACTACAACACTTTTTTCTATCACTTAATTAAAATATCTCTTATGTGAAATAATCAGTGCATCCCCTAAAGTGTGTGCCACAATGATATGCTGATTTGTCAATCAGCATATTTTCTTCCCTGTTTTCCAGCAACTTCGATCTGAATATTTATCCATGTAAGACCTCATAATGCACCACTGTCCAAACTAACCCTTCTCTGGCCATTCCCATTAAGCACATCAGCCTTCCGTTACCATGACTACCTTTCTGTAAAAATGTACCACTCATTGATTGGCATTAAAAAGAATCAGAACAAAAGCTCAGCCACATGGCAACTGGTCATGCAGAAGACAGTTTGACCTTTTTCCAGATTTGGTTGAAAGTTAGTTCTATTCTAAATTTCATGCATTAATTTGATTTCAAACTGTTCAGATAATTGTTGAATTGTTTTTCTTTCATTTTGAAATGCTCACAGTGGCCCCATTACAGGGAATTATGCTACCACAGCCTTCTTTGTGTGGGGCATCGATTTGCTCCAATGAGCTGATCAGACTGCATCTCCCAGCATTCATTGAGCTACCGTCATTTTCTAGCCTGGTAAAAATCAGCCACATGTGTCCTACGAGGGGAGTTGCACTGGAAGGTAATAGCCAGGCTAATCATTTGCTTATACCAATCTGGAAAATATCTATAATGTGGAGATGCAAGAGTTGTCTTTACAGATCAGACTGTGACAGAGACACTATCATTTTGGATAGAGAAAAGACTTTTAAAACCTTCGAACTGTAACATGGAGAACTTTTAAGAATTGCAGTCCACACAGCCGTATGGAACTTTTCAAAAGTTCCATACGGCCAAAGCTGAGATCTGGGAAACAACACCAGCTCTCGGAAAACACCTGTTGGGAGCGGCCTGCCTCCGTCTATTGGCAGCTCTCTTACCAAAGAGCTATCCAGCGATTTTGATTGTTGAACCTTTCCTTTGTACAGATTCTCGAACGTCATTTTGAATCTGAGTGAGCCTGATCAACTCATAAGACTGAAATCTCATTCAACTTCTTGGGCTGAGTTGGTAGGAAAATAAGATATGTTGGTTGAATACTTCTTGCTTAGGAGTTGCTGATTGTATGCTGTGTGATTATCATTGTTTTTTAAATGCTTGCTATTGTTGAATAATAATTATGTTTAATGTTTTGATATAGTTAATCCTATAACATGTCTAAAAGGTATGTTGAACATTCTCATTTGGAATCTAGTTTGTGTTAATGATTTAAGGGAAACCTCCTGTTATCAGGGAGGAACAGGAGGCCATAAAACTGGCATTCCTCAAGGCGTATAACTTCAGACTGGGAAAGAGAACTTTGTGAGTTCTCGGAAGAATAAAACTTTTCAGAAATAACATCTGAAATGAAGTAAAACTGAATCCAACATAGAATGTTTAGATTACTAACATTTAAGCTTTAAGACATTTCTTAAGTATTAATAGCATGATTTCAATGAAATCGTAATATCCAAATTTAGAAGTACGAATTTAGTAAATGATGAATGTATTTGGGAATTGTAATAGCTTTGACAATATCGGAATTAATTAGAAAATGTGTGAATGAAAATGTTTAGTTTAAATATTAGAAAACTGCTCAGGATATATGCTAAATGGGATTTTGAAAATGACTGTGTTAGCTTGCATGCGTAACATTGAATAATATGTGTTATAGATTAGAAAAGAGAATTGTATCTCATTTTGTTCTGTTGATTTTATTATATGTGTTATTTTTGGTTTGAGACAAGACTCAATCT
>CAEFZX010016335.1:0-20569 GCA_903066825.1 Alfaro cultratus | reverse complement strand
TATATATTTGATCATCCAAATATCAGCCAATATATATTGGCTGATCAAATTATAACAAGATGGAGTTTAAATCTTTTATTCTGTTAAGTCTAGTTAGAGAGGACGTCTTATTTACTGTTGTGGATCTCTGGTTTATTTAGAAAAACAGTCTCCAGACAAATAATTAAAATTAACGTGTGTGAGGCGTGTGACTGGACAAGTCTTAAGTTTTCCCTTTCTCATATTTACACACTAGATGGTGCAGATGCACTGTTAATAGAGACTACCATGAAGTGGCTGCAACACATACAACCTGCTCAGCGGTAAAGAAATCTAATGCACTAAAGAAACCCAAATGGTCTTTAAATAATAATTAAAAAAAGCCTAATTTTGTGAGCCTTCACCACTTTAATTCTAGTGGAAGAAGAAATCTTCAGAGGAAGAAATCTTCCTCTGACTTAAATAATATATCAGAGATATCGATAGTTGAGCTCCAAAATGTTCATACACCTGCCAGAGTTGGATTAATTATTATTTTTTTTTATTTAACTGGGACGCTTTTGGACGCTGATGTACCTCAGAATATATAAAACAATGTTAAAAGACTATAAATTTTTTGGGAGAGGCACTGAGGGGGAAGATTAATCTGTTCATATTTACATTTTAATAACACAGAAAGGTTCAGAATCTTTTTTGACTTACATTCTTAATAATCAAAGGAAAAATCTTTATTGGCATTATACAGTTAAACTTCTCTTCTAATTGATGACCATCTTTTTGCACATTTTCTCTGGTATTCTGACGATGTAGAAACTCCAAAAGCTTAGGGGTCGCAAGGCCTCTTTTCTATTGCCCTAATCTTTAGTTAGCATCAAATTTGAGTCAGGCCACTGACTGGGAAACTGATATTTCTAGTCAGAAGAAACATGCTGGTCAAAGAAAAAGATTACTCAATTTCCTGCATGCAAATACTCCTACACTGCTTGTCTGATCTACACCAAATCACCTTGTTAAGCATACGATTCTCAGATAGCCATTTATACTTTTAAACAAAGTAAACATTTATACAACTCTCCAACTAAACAGAATGTTTTAGTGTGTTTTCAGTGATAGATGAAGGTTACTATAAAATTAGAGACAACCTTGAGCTTGAGAGTGATTTAAAAGAGGTTCATGTTATCAAGCTTCATATCTTGATAACAGACCTAAAAGCTGGAGTAATGTCCAGCCTTCCTTGATTATGCATATGTATGACACCTCAAGAATTCTTCTAATTTTTTTTTTATTTTTTATTTTTTATTTCCAGCGGGTGAGGAGGGCAAATGGTGATAAATGGCAGAATTTATTCACTTAAGGAATAAATCCTTTAATCAGGAGAGAGCATTTTCATGAGATTGGTGGACCAGGCTGCTGGAATTCTTAAATAATTTAACAAAATCAATTTTATATGTAATATGATCACTTACCCGCAAAAACATCTAATCCTCGAGGAACCACTGAAGCCATAAGCGCTTGTGCTGTAATTAAGGGATAATAAATACAACTGCGTTAGTCTGGGGAAAAGCAACTGCAGGTGGCACATGCAACATTGCAGGTTTTCAGCAAGCAGACTGCCCACTGGACCATTATTATACGCGGAGGCTAGCTGCACTGGGCTTTTGTTGAAGTGCTCAAGATAACACAAAAGGAAAACTTCAAACGGGGCTTCTTATTGTGCTCAGTTCTTCTGGGCAAGCTGATTACAGTTAAGGATAAAAGTTGTTCCTATACAGTAAACTAATGCGGGGAATCAGAGTGCGCTAATTAAGTCATGGGGGGATATGAGGCGGTCTGCTTGGATGTTCTCCCCCTTCCCGCCCCAAACACCCGGACCGTAGGGGTTTACTGAGAACTTTTATTGCAGCCCAACAGCAAGTCAGCATCAAAGGTGTTTATTGTCAGCTGAGTGTCCGGTGGAGGCACGAACCGCTGGATCTTCGCCGCCGCCTGGGAGAAGAAGCAGAAGCTGTGCAGCTTCTCTCCCTCGTTTGTCTATTCTCCTCCCGTCTTCTTCTCTCCATCTCGCTGCCCCTGCCTGCATGCCACAGCCAGGAAAGCAGCACCGAATATCAACTTTTTTTTAATTTTTTTTAATTTTTTTTTACGTCAGCTTACTTTTTCCGCATTGCTTAAAAATAAATGCATGGGGATATTTTGGGTGTAATAACTGCAACTGTGTCCTTTCCACTCATGCTTGTAAGAAATTGGGCACTTTAGGTATATTTACTGCAAAAAACGGAGGAAAACCCTGCGACCCTGACTTTAGTATCAGAGAAGTTGCGTGCAGTTTCAAATATAATTTCAATACATTATAATTAAGTGTTTCATTGGATGGCTTGTGATCCTGGATCAGGTACGACTGAAGCGCTCCTGCTTTTGTTTGTTCCTCAGCCTCAGGAGAGACGCTGAATGAAGCCACCCTGAAATTAACACATTGATTTGTATTGTGAAAATATTTGAATTCTGCCTTTTGTGTGTTGTAAGCCTATATGTTTTGTCATTTTTCCCCATATCTTTTTAGCAGTATATGAAGGGATGAGGCTGCTGACATTACATACTTTTTTTGTTACATGTGGGCTGGTTTCGCAATCTGTCCTTGGGCTAGCCTGTCCTCTTTGAGCTCTTACATAGCCTTCTTTCATTCACTTCTGTGTATTTCTTTAATACTTCTCATAGTGAGCACTTGCCTATAATCTTATCTTGGGAGTCAGAATGTTTTGATTCATTTAAAACTCAGCGAAGCCTTCATATGATCAAAATGGTGGCGTGTGTCTACACACATGCAGTTGTGCCATTTATTTGCATGTTCAGGAGCAGAGCACAATATGAAGGAAAAAGTCATACAGTGCCTTTAACCTTTTAACTTTTCACTTTTTTTAATGACAAATGTGACGTATTTCGATTTTATCTCAAAGACCAAGTAGAAAATAATTCCCAGATAGAAAGAAAAAGATGAATCTTTCATATTTTTACAAAAGAAAGTTTTATTCACCCAGTTTACTTAATGCTGTAGAGACACCTTTTAGTTTTTCTTTTTTTTGGCAAATTGTAAATTAGACTTTATCTTTGCTACTCTTTCATTGAGGACAGACATATAAAACTTTAAAAGCACTCGCAGATCCACTCTGGTAGTTTTTCTGTCAACAGATCCTCTCACCTGAGCTATGGATCTCTGTAACTCCTCCAGAGGCTTGGTTGGTTGTTTCTCAGGTTGATGCGCTCCTTGTCCAGTCTGTTGACTGACACATCCATCTACTTACCTACCTAACACATCTTTTAAACTTCTCCACAACTTTATCTCTGACCTGTCGGAAGTGTTTGTTGGTCATCATGATGTTGTTTGCTCTTTATAGTGCTCAAACAAACCTCAAAACCTTTTACAGAACAGCTGAATTTATACCAGGATCAGTGGATTTTGTTAATTGAGTAGGTAGTTGTGTCAAATCTTATTCCTGGTTATACAGTCAAATAGTCTGTGTACAATGTCATGCTTTTCAGATTAATTGTAAAATTGTTCATTCATGGATCATTCTCTCTCTCTACATCATATTTATATGCTGCTTTGTTACATAATATTCCAATAAAGTGCATTTATGGTTAAAATGTGTCAAAATCTGAACTCAATTAAGGAATATAAATAACTTTTGAAAGACAAACATTTCTTAGGCCGTATAAACACAACCATGTGGGGATCAAGCAACATTTTGTTTTTACTATGCTTATTTAATAATCATAGAGTTGTCTTTTATATTTAGCTGTGCCTGTTTGTAGTGGTTAACACAGACACATGTAACTTAACTTCCTTTTTTAACATTTGTGAAGACCAGTCCCCCTTCTTGTATTCTTTTTTGCAAATCACAATTTAGTACTCCAAGAGTTAAAGCGTTCTTTCAGCCCACTTGGAGTGTATGCGTGTGTGTGTGAATGTCAGAGGGGGGTGGGTGGTTAGAGTGTCTGGTAGAAAACCTTTAATCCGGGTGCTGTCAGGCCCAAACTCGGCTTGACGTCCCATTGATGTGGAACAGAACAAAACATAGGGCCCCTTCCTAAGCTCCCACTGGCTCAAACACACACTCACGCGCACGCACACGCAGGCACACACTGACCCTCTTTAAAGCACCCAGCTTGGGCCCCCACTTTCTAAATGGGCAGTGCATTACTCAGCCTAAGCACATGCGTGTGCATGCACAAACCCACTCGCTCTCACACACATACATGTACATGCATAGGAAGATGCAGAAACTGAAACCGAAATAGGAGGGAGGAAAAAAAACAAACTTTTTGGAATTGCAGGTAGATACTTGTTGAAGGTCCCACCCTATAGGAAAGGTTTAAATTTATCGCTACAAATAAACCAAATGCAACCGTGACACCACTGACACCTGCTTTTTCATGTGAGCAGCTGTACAGGGCTAGCAGAAGCCAGCTAAAAGTGTTTATTCAACAAATGGTCATTACTTCCCTGATTGAAGAGTGACTGTCCAGCAGAATCTTTCATTAAAGTTACTTTGTAGAAAATAAAGCAGAAAGACACGCACGCTGACCGTCAGAGAAAGTTGTATGAAATATAATGAACCAGTCTGAACCAGAATTTATTCGAGTTAATGGTCTGGAGCTGCAGAGATGCTGTGAGATGCTGTTCTCTGACCAGCCAGTAGATGGAGATAGTCCTATTAGAAATCTACGAATGAAAGGCCTCTTAAACTTGACATAAAGGTTCAGCCATTTGGTTCAGAAGGTCACTTTCAGATTTTTAGTAAAGGTGGTCCATAATGCTTGGATTTGATTAAAGTACTCCTATTGTAAGTAAAGTATCCCCATCTGTTATGCATAACCACTCACACCTACTATGTGGTCAGCTTGTTTCAGTCCGGTGCTTTCTCCAGGATAAAACCTGCTCCTCGTTTCCTCTTTTAGATTACAAAGGTCTTTAATCCCGCCGTGCTGGCATTCCGTCGGCCGCGTCTCGGAATGCCAAAACTCCGGGGTGAGATGTTTGTCTGGGCCAGGCTGCAGTGCAGGGAGACTTGAACAGGCCCAACAAAAATGTTTTTATTGACGGGTGAAAGCAGTCAGACCGACAGCAGCGATTGGCTGTAATTGGTCGGCAAGTCAGCGCCGCGTTTGAAATACCCTATGTAAAGTAGCAGCCTTTAAGAGCAGACACACACACACGCACACACACGTACGCCCACCCCTGTTTTCCCCCTCCAGTTGCCTTAAGAGAAGCCAGATGGGCCACGGGGAAGCAATCACCTCTCTATTTGTCTTGGTGCTGATCAGGTTAGTGAAGTGTTCTCAGGCCTGGCCAGAAGTCGACACACTGCTGCCTGTTGTCCTCACTGCTCTCTGCACTGCGCGACTCAAGCCAGCCGGCCCGGTCAAACCTCAGTGGGACTGTCTAAACAGCTGTGCTGAACGCTGAGCAGAGGGAAATGGTCTGTCACCATTAAAAGAGCAGCAAACGTTGGCGGACATGATTGTGCCAGCGCTGGGCACTTGATGTAGGTGAAGCGAGAGGGAGAGAGCAGTGAGAAGAAAAAGTAGAAATGATTCTAGAGTGGACAATTTATACAGTAATTAGGATCTTTTATGTTAGAAATTAGAGCAAAATCCACTGCTTCTTTGGGTATTTTAGACTCTTACTTTAAGTCTGAGTTTTTGAAAAGGCAGTTGACATTTCCAGATTGAGCGCAATCAACTTTTTTGAGTTTTATGTTTTACTATAATGTTATTCCCTCATCAAAAAATACCTGGACTGTTGCTTTAATTCTTTCATGCATGTTTGAGAAATCAATTAATGCTCTATGCCTAAACACTTGCTCATACAAACAGCCGCCCAATTTCTCCAGCCGAGCTTCCACCTCACAGAGCACCACTCCCTCATTACTCCCCTACTCCTTCAGACTAGTGGCAGAAGCAATTGGCAAACACCAGGTGGAACTGTGAGTCTACTGAGCTCGTCATACAAACTACTTTCAGTGCAACGCACCTAAGAACGGTTGTTGACGGCAAAATGAGGAGCATTTTTGTGAAGCCGTACTGAAGGCAGAGTGTCGGAAAGAATAGGAGCTTCTTAAAGAGACAGAGGCCAATTTCAAGGAGTCAAATTACAAAGTCAAGTTTCTGTGAAGTCATTTTTGACATATATAGCATTCTTATAGCTGATATTATACATAACTAGCATTATGTATTTTCCAGTTACTGGAAATGAAGGGGATTTTGTGGAACATATTATCTTGCTATTTTTAAAAAGTATCTGTCTTTTGATTCTCTCCCTGTTGTGCTGCTTCAGGACATATTAAGTTACTTTTGTTGTGATGCTAATGTTATATTTTCTTAGCCCTTTTTTCATTACTTGAGATCAGCTGACCATCTGGGAATTAAAGTTCAATACTTTCAATACTCCCAAATCGATGATTATTTGCTGAATTAATTAGGTCCTGTCTTCAGTTTCAAGGTTCTCACATACCAAGGATAGTAGAGCATTTACATGGGGTAGAGTAGGAGTAAGTTATGTTATTATTCAGCCATCTGTGACATTTGAGTCTCAGTAGCAAAGGTGGTGCAGATACACCTTTGCCTATTGATATGGACACATGCGTGAGAGATGTGGCACATGATGCTGTAGGGATTATTCAACATGTCCAAAAAGTCAGCAGCAGTTTCGCTTTTGTGGTGATCCAATAATGGCCTGTTAAATACATAGCATGACAATAACATCAGGCATCTTGTCTGCCTTTGCTTTTGAAACTCAGAAATTTAACAGTGTGGTGGAAATATTACTAATTCTTAAAATAGCTAATCTATTGTCTTCTTGAAACTTTAACTTCCCAACAACTAAGAACATTTTTCTCTCTTAGTTTGACTGTAGTAGACTGCTGTTGGCAGCTCCATTTACTAATTATATATAAAAAAAAAAACTTTGACAAGTCAGTGATAAGGGCAGATCAATGTGATAACTGATTGGTCATCAGACTGTTTTTTTTCTTTACTTTTTTTTGGTGGATATGAGGTTGGATGAGTTGAACAGCAGATATCGACTTGCTGCTGCTAACTAAGCGGTTGATAAGTTAATATGTAAATGTTTGGGTCAACCAGGAAGTTGGTAGCTGACATCTTTTCGTCTGTTGATATGGACACCAGCAGTTAGCAGTGGGTCAGTGAATGGGAGGTGTTTAGGCAGGGGCAGCATGTGGGAAGGAGAACATTCCACTCACTGAATGCGCAGATGGTTTGATTTAGAGCAATCCAACGAGCACCAGACACTGAGCAGTGACAGTGTACGAAGGCCTCATTGATGCACATACACACATATGTAGCGCTGACTGGCCAAGTTAATAGAGTGACGGAATCCAGAAGGAATTTCATCAAGGGCTCGGAGTGAGTAGCCCCTTCAACTGGCCTGGGGAAACTCGAGAGGGCAGGATGTTCTTTCACATCGAGGTACAGCTATGGACTCTTAACAAGGACATTATTTATGTAAAGATACGGCAGTGCGTAGAGAGATTCAAGAAGAAGGTGACAAAAAAAAAAAAAAAATGACAGGATAAGTTGTCCTGGAAGTGGGCAGGACCATCTAGCAGACTCTCTGGCAGTGAAACCTTATCCCACTCAGACCTGGCCACCTTCTCATTGGCTGGCCCTCCCATGAACCCTGACCCCTGACTTTGTCTGGGGCTTGTGACCTTGAGCGAGGTCCGGGCTGAGCGCTGCACATCTTTTCAGACCGCACCTCCTCTGTGCACCCCCGCTCTAGTTTCTCCTCTCTGCCCATTCGTCTCCAGTGAGAGATGCTTGGCGGGGAGGAGATGGGGAGCAGAAATGTCAGCAAGACATTAAACAGAGTGCGTCTGTGTGTGCTCTTAAAGTCCAACCTGTCTGCTGATTTCCCTCTCCTCCAACCCCCCGCCCTTTTCCTACCCCTCAATATCTGTGTCTCTACAGACCAATAAATTCATCCTCTTCTCTCTAAATCTCCAAATCTCTTTGTCTTTTTTGCTCCGTCAACACCCTTATCACATCTTCTGCTGATCCACTCGGCCTCCCTTTGCCCTCTTGTGGTTTATTATGGCTGGTGTCAGGAAAAAATGCTGCTTTGCCTTTGAAGAGAAATACACACCGTTTGATCAGATGTTGCAAAATATGAATTTATTCTTCAATAAAAGAAGGATGGAAACTTTTTGGTTTTCTTTTACCTTGGCACAGTTTTGTGAGGTATTTCTTGTGAGTTGGCTTTGTTGTCGAGAGATGACTGTGAACCTCTCTAATATTTATTTTAAAATATAATTTTCAGTGATTGCTTATTTGATTTCATCCTCTTCATCAGCAATCAGGGTCAAAAACATTTTCAGAGAAGCAAAACTGTATATTTTGGTCTTTGATTAATTAATTTATTTAATAGGTCAAATGCATTTTTATACCTGTAAAATTATCTTATAATCTGTGGTTGCGGAATCTCCATACATCCAAACAAATTGAACAAGTCTGACAACATGAAGTAAGTTAAAAAACCTCAAAAACAACTTATATGATCTAAAGACATTCAAAAACAGATGCAAAACAACATTACTATTAACTATCAGACTGGAAACAGTTACAAAGTGATTTCTAAGACTTTTAGACAGACATTATCCACAAATGAATTATAACCAGGGACTTTGACTGCTGTAAACCTTCTTATTATTTCTAGCCCAACCCCATCTAAAAATATTCATGTGGGTCAATCATTAAAAAGTAAACTACTTTGTGAGGCCCTTTTGGCCTAATAACATTTACATTTTTTGAGCTGAAAGTTCAACACTCTTTACACAGTCAATAAAATCCCCCATGTGATCAAACAAGTACTAGGTTAATTTATTAGAAGACTGTGAGCCACTCCAAACATTTTGCTAGCCAGGTTGAGTGAGTGAATCTTCGTCGGTGCAGACCGCTTGTCTGCATAGTGTAGCATCGGATTAAATAACACAAACGAGGGTGGGGGGAGGTTCTGACACTTGGATGACAATTACATAAATGTCATAGTACTGGGGCCCATGTGTGATGTGTATGGCATCTAAAAGTTTGATATGACAGCCCAACTGCATTTTATATCAAATCTTGTATGCAGCAGCGTTGGAATCATAGAAAGTTGGGATATTTCGTACATAAAGCTTGATACACAATAGAAACACAAGGCAGGTATGTTCTGAAAGATTCTTCAGAGAGAGGGCTTATGGAAAACACATCCGAGAGTAAAAGGAGGAACCCTTGCTTCATCCCATTGTATTAAAAGTTTCCTCCAGCGATTTCTTTCAGTTTACCACAAATGCTAAAAAAGAACAAAAGAAACCCAAACAAACAAATGTATAAACTTTTGAGAAGTTATGTATATTAAATATACACTTTTAAATCATATTTTAAGCCAAATCTGAAAAAGAAAAATGTTTATATCTACCTAAACAATTACAACAAATGACACAACATTCCAAAGTTGGATATCCAGACATCACCAGTAAGTCTGTGCAATATGCTGCGCCCCCTAATGGTAAGGATACACCCCCAGAACTTCAAGTAAATCAGTTTTTAAAACCGGGCACCAACTTCGAAAAAGAGTCAAAATCGCTATGACTAAATTTAGACAGAGAGATGTCCATACAGCTGTAACAACGCCTTTAATATGAGATTACTTGAATAAGGTGAAAAACTGAGAGAAGTGCTGTGCAAGTGTTGAGGCTGCGCTCTATTAACTGTGAAAGATTTCAAAACAGAAATGTATTAATTTCAAAGACTGCATAAATCTAAGTAGATACGCTGTTTCATTGACTCAAAGTTCTTTGTATTTTCATGCAGTTTTAGCAGAACTCTTTTTTTTTTCATTTAATACATGTATGGTTTAAAACGGATATAAATTTATGAATGCTTCTACATGGAGCAGGCCTCTCCTGTCTTTTCCCACCTGCAGACACACACTTCCTCCTGCCTGCGCGGAGGTTCGCTGCAGATAGAGGCCCGTCTCCGTAGTCCCAGTTCAGAATATGGCAGCAGAGGAGTGCAGCGCAGTACAGCTGAGGGGGTGTTTATTTTATTGAATGTTTATTTCACTCTGTAAAACATGCCACTCAGGGACGTTACGGAGCGATGCACTCAGCCCCCCTTCTCTTCTCTCCCTCTGCCAGTGTAAACAGTGTGTGTGCTGAGAGTGTTTCCTTCGCTAGTCTGTGTAGATGTGTAATCCATCCAGTCAGACATGGTAAACAACATCTCTGCATGTTTATAAATACTGCCCAACCACTCTAATGAATTTATGGTAATGCCTTGTTCTGCTGCTGCTGTATGCGTCGACTCATCGTGTATGTGGAAGGTGTGAGTGAGTACCGCACACTTTTCTCTCTGCTTTCTGATGTTTCTGTGGCTGGGGGCGGAGAGGGGGGGATGTTTCATGGTGCAGAGCTTGGTTAAAAGCTTAAAACGTGTGACAGCATCAAGAAATGTGGGACTGTTGTGAACCAATGAGCCACAGTAAGAAGTCCATTAGCAACCAGCTCTGGTTTGTACCATTTAGTGAACTGTATCTCACCACAGCAAGCACTGATCTTTTAATAATGAAGCGTAGGACTTTGGTTTCCAGCAGAAGTTTGTTCCCGTCTTTCAGACGTTGATGTTTCTTTATGCACTCTTCAGCGACCTCTTTCAACATTAAAAATGCGCATGCATTGTTAAACTTGCCATTAACTTGTCAGAGTCTTATTGCAATGTGTTACCTGATTGTACAGGGAATCAAAAACAAAAAAAACAAAAAAAAAACTTAGGGCTAACATTAGAAATTAATTCAAGTGAAGTTTATTTGTGTAGCACATTTCAGCAACAAAGCAGTTAAAGTGCTTTACACCATAAAAGAAACATATAATGGTAACCAATTATAATAAAACAGCTACAACATTACCTTCTGGGTCTTCAGCCATAATTTAGAGGAACTCAGTGTTTCAGCTGTTTTTCAGTTTTCTGGACGTTTGCTCCAGAGTTGAGGTGCATAGAAGTTGAATGCTGCTTCTCCATGTTTGGTTCTGCTTCTGGGTTGCAGAGCAGACCAGAACCAGAAGACCAGAGTGGTCTGGAAGGTTGACACAAAAACAGGAGCATTAAAGAGCAACTAACATAATTGCTTTTATTCTGACTGTTTTGTAGTTTTGAGAAAATCATCCAGATTTATCCAAGCTGAAGGGGTTTTTCCTGCTCAAATATTTCATGAATTCAGGCTTGAGAAGCCTTTGCATGACTTTCGTAATTAAATATGACTAATTTTTTCTCTTGCCTTGGCATAAGAACTTTTAAAAAAACAAAACAAAATAAAAAAAAAATTTAAAAAACATTTTTAAAAGTAATGCAATTGGGCACTTTGTATCTTTAATTGCAAAGCTAAGACATTTCAACATATTGTTATATGGAGCAGACTTTGGGAACCCAAAATTTCACAATGCAACACTGACTAAATGACAAATTTGCAATTGCAACACAGCACCTGGATTCATACTAAATGATACTAAATGACCATGCCATCATCATTAATCAATCAATTAGATTTTTAAAGTGCTTTTCAAGTAAATAAATTAAACACAACATATCCTGCAGAAGTTAAAAAGAAAGGGTAAAGTGTACAAATAATCATATTGATCTCTGTACCCCCTACACTAATTTAATACATTATTAGTAACAAATATAGCCTACAAATGCAACCCCCAGAGAAAACTACAAGTATCAGACAAACATTCTAATCTATTTTTGTGAAACATCAAGTGTACTTTAATAACATGACATAGACAGTAAATAGAAATAGAAAATGTTAATGTTAGAAATAGATTTTGTTGATAAAATAGTGACAACAAAATGATTAATGTGGTATATAATATTAATAGTAGATCAAATTGAGAATAAACCAAAACTAAACACATCAAATAGAGACTTTACTAAAAAACTACTAAACAGATATGCAAGTAAAATAAAAAAAAAGATACATATTAAAACTTAACAATAACTAAATTACAGAAATTCAAGTTTCATTTAAAATTTTACATGGAATCAATCAACTCATTAGGTGGAGAAACTTGATTTGCAGCTTTTTAATGCAAGTTTCTTAAAACTTTACATTCAGGCCAAATATGTCTTATTGTGTATTTGCGACACTGGGCAGCTAACTGACCGCTAATCCCGCTGGTGTGCAGGTAAACAAGTATTTGGTGTCTCAAGTCAATAATGTGCATTATTGACTTGATTATCTTGTGAGGCCGTACGAACACACATGTCCGTATGTCTGAGGGTGAGTGTGTAGATCCGTTGTTCAGACTAAGCCATCACAGCTCCCCTCTCATCAGGTCTGACAGGTGTTATTACATTGAAATGAGAGCAGTGATGTATGCATCTGTAATGTGGGCCTGTCCTCTTCTGCTTGATGGAACCTGACGCTTCTCATTATTGTGACATGTTTGAGGAAAGAACAAAGTAGCAACACTTTGCCTGGAGTGCGGCGCACGCGGCGTCGCCAGGCCTCATAAGCACATCTCACGAGGACGTTGACGGAAAGTGGTACATCACGTTTTTGAAACGCTTTCAGAGGGCTAACAAATCTAATGTCAGCTTCATTTAGCGCAGATGAAGAAAGTTGCTGTCGCACTTTAGGGCAAGAATGTTACTTTTCAGCAGAGAGAGTAGCAGACACAATAGGTTTCATTTTTATTTGTAAAATAGTTAAGGTAAAATATATAAAAAGATGTTAATATGCCGGCTGATGCTATTGATTGGGTTAGATATTTTATATGTGAGAACTTTCTAATGAACAAGCTTCACTTATGAGTTACAACGTCAAAAGGAGAGTTTACAATAATATAGCAATCTAATGCTTTTGAAAGGGAGTCAGTTGGGGAGTCCATTGAATCCAGAGATGTGGCACTTTTTAAAGGACATCTGTTTCACATCAGGCTCCTGTTGACTATGTAAATTTTATTCAGCAGCTAATGGACAACACAACCTGATCTGTCACTAAAGCATTCCAGCAGCCTTGACTCTCTGCTCGCTGCACAGCATTTTTACAGAAAATGTTTTATTCAGCTCCTGCCTCGGTTTATTCAGCTTCCAATCCTCACTTGACTTGTTTGTTGTTTGATGAAGTGTTTTTCATATGATGCTTTCCCCTCTTAGGGCTGGAGGAATTGTTGTGCCACATGGATTAAAGAAAGGGTAATTGTTCTTAATGTGCTGCAAGAGCGAGTATTACTGATATGCTAGAGTGATTTAGCACAATGACTAGCAATAAAATGAGGATAAATGCATTGTTTATTGTTTGAAAAAAAACATAAAAAAGGAGAACACAAAAAATGGCCATGGTATTTTTGCATCTAGCCTAGATTATATTTGCTTGAACATGCAAAAAAAAAAAAACTGTCTCGTAATTGGTTTTAGCTGGAGTTACCATAAGATTTTTGGATCCAAGGTACAGCTTCTCATATTATCAAACAGTTCTGAGAAACAAAATGTAAAACTAACTGTTTATTTATCATATAATATCTAAACAGCTATAATAAACATTACACGTTTTTTTCTTTCAATGTTATAAAGTCCAGCAGATGTTAAGGCTTTTCTAATGTCTTAGAAAAGTCAGCAATTTGCCAAGAGAAACTTGGCAAATTGCTGTGCTCTTGTTTTTCATAAAAATCAGCTGATTGCTGCCTTATAATTCAATTCAATCCAGTTTATTTGTATTGTACCAACTCAATGCTTTGTTTTTACTGTAAGAAGTAATTTCAATCCAATTATACATTCATCCCAGATATCAAACAATGCAGTCAGATTCAGTTTAGTATTCAGATTGGTTTATAAAGTTTCCCATTAAAGTAAACCCAGCAGATTACATTGAGTCACTGGTAATGTTCAGTCCTGCTGGAGGAGCACATTGCAACAGTAGACAATCACTTGCATTGTTTCATTGACTTTACAGGAATCCCTTACATTGAGCAAACATGCAGCGACAGCATTCAGTTACTACATGCTGGAATTTTCACACCCTCATAAAAACATAGTTAATCTAATTAACCTTGAAAAAGTTTCAATGTCCCAACAGGAATCTTCTGCCACTTGCTGTGTCGAGGTTCCAGCAGGCGTTTTCAGGTGCAACATCATGGATGATAAAAATACGGTTTAAATCAGTATCTATTTGACATTTTCTGTGCTCTTAAATCAGCCTAGAGCACAGTAATTGTGTATTTGACATTTTTAAGTGAAAATACAGGGATGGGGTGACTGGGACATCACTGAGTTAATTAAAATAATTAAACTTGATTAATTATATCTGAAACATAAAATCCTACCTGATCCAACTGCAGCAGTGCTCCCAATCCTTTTACTGAAGCTGACGCTTCCTCTCTGGCTGTTCATCGCTGCTTCATCTTGTGAGTTTTTGCAGAGAAACTGAAAGGAGAAAACACTTTGTTTTTTTTTGTGTGTGATCATTTTTGATTTATCTTCCTCATCCACAATCACCTTTCATTTGTTGGTAACTGATGGAAAAAGGACCTTCGATCTCCAACCTCACTTTAGATGCATGTTCAACATGCAAATGTTTTTCAGAATGTAGGTGCAAGCCCTAAAAGGGCTTCGCATGGACGTGTTTCGAAACAGACAATAACTGAACAAAAGACAAAAACAGTGTAACGAAAAGCAGTTATTCTTTTTGTGCGTTTGACGAATCGATGTGAGCTAGTGTCTGGTGGTTAAAAATGATTACAAGATCAACCAAAGTCTACGAGTGAGTAAAGTATACACGTTTTGTTGCCCATCGCTCCTTTACCAGTGGACGTAAAAGGCTCTATTGACTCGACTAGGCTCACGCAGCGCACAGACAAGCAGGCAATCCCGCGTGTGTTGCCTGAGTTTGTTCATGCTCGCTCCAACAATCGAGGGGGGACAAAGGTGAACAAACTGATTTGTTGCAGTCGCTAAAATAATAGAGCAATTTCTTTCCTTTAATGCTCACGCTGTACTTTTGACTCGTGCGCACGCACACACACACGCAAGCACACACATTCAGGTGGCCAGGTCTGCTGAGAACAGGCTGTTCACTCAAATCGTCCTCAAACAATGAAGTGCCGAACAGATCACATCAATCTCTCTCAAGAGAAATATTACTTTCCTCCCCCTCCACCGCTTCTCTCCTCCCTCTCCTCCCCATCTCCACACATGCTGGAGGAGAGGCTTTTCAGCCAGTGAGTGGAAACGTGTGGAAGTGCGACAGTGGGGAAAAAGACAAATGTTCGGTTTGTCCTAAATTTGCTTCAGGTCCCTCCACAAGTCACTCACCTGTAGTTTAAACAGACGGTGAATTTCCTGCCGAAGCATAAAGCAACCTCAAACTGGGAAGTTGGTGTATGTCACTTTTGCTGTTTTTGCTGTGCTTCAAAGGAACTTAAATCAGATTTTTTTAAAATGGCACTTTAATTTAATTTGCCGTTATTCATAGCGCTATACATGTTTCATAGTATTAATAATGTTGACGTTTAAAACATTAAATGCCAATTGGGGAAGCAGGATGAAAAGTTTGCTTTGAAATTCTAAGAAAAAGAAGAGAAGAAAGACTAACTGATAAGAGCATATTAATATTTAAAGACGCTACTATATTTCACTTTTTGCAAAGCTCTTCCCTCCCCTTCCAAGTTTTAAGAAAGTCATTGTATTTGGTTCTTCCACCCACCCACTAATCTCTGTATATTAGCTCTCAGGAAGGGAAAAGTCTCTCCATGAGCTCTGGTGTTTTAATATCTGTCATCTTCATCCTGTGCTCCATTCCTCTGCTTCCTCTTCTCTTTTTTGGGCTTTCTGTTTCCTCTTGTCGTCATATTTCACTCCTTTGTTTGACTCCTCTGTCCTCGTCTCCGTTTGCTCTATCAGTCCTCGTCTACGAGGAGTGCTGGACAACACTGTGTGTGTGTGAGTATTTGCCTGTGTGTAGTTTCAATGCTGGTGATGAGGGCGACACCATTTAGTGTTTTGTCTCAGCGTTTCTTCATTCAGCTCCTCGCTTTTTGTCAGAGCTGCCCAGGCTTCTTGACGTTCCATGTAAACACACTGATTACAGCTCGAGCTGTGGGACCTTGGTGTGTGTGGGTATTTTCTTTGTGGTGTTTCGCTCTGTGTGAAAGTGCAATATCTAAAGCACACCTGTGTTTGAGTTTTTGTTCTCTGGCAGTAGCCTTCAGCAGCCTATCACTTCCAATGCATTTGGTCTCCAACACAAAGACTCACCCATTTCAACTTAATCCCTCATATCAGTTAATCACACTTTGGTTTTCGTCACTGTCAAGGTTTAACTGACAGGATCACCTTAGTGGATAAAGTGGCTCTCAAATATGACCACACATATCTATCTATCTATCTATCTATCTATCTATCTATCTATCTATCTATCTATCTATCTATCTATCTATCTATCTATCTATATGTATATATATATACATATATAGCTGTATATATATATAGTCACTTCTTCTATCTTTGCATTCTAATAAAACAGACTTATCTTCCTGCTCTTTATTTAGATGTTTTGCGAATGTTGTATGTTTTTATATAACTATTCAATTTTGGGGACTCATAATGATATATTGTTTGAAACTGACACTAAATGATGTAAATATCTGCTGAAGCACGCCCTGAAAAAAAGTTAGTTTGAAATTTACGTTTTGTTTTCATGGTCACAGTCATGAGATCCACAGATGCTGTGAAAGATCTTATAAAATGTGCTTTTCTGTTATTTGGTGTTGTGGCAGAGAATCTATAATGGATATTTTAAAAAGGAAAATAAAATTTATATATTCAATTGAGGGCTGCACAGTGGCGCAGTTGGTAGCACTGTTGCCTTGCAGCAAGAAGGTTCTATTCCCGGCCCGGGGTCTTTCTGCACGGAGTTTGCATGTTCTCCCTGTGCATGCGTGGGTTTTCTCCAGGTACTCCGGCTTCCTCCCACAGTCCAAAAACATGACTGTCAGGTTAATTGGTCTTTCTAAATTGTCCCTAGGTGTGAGTGTGTGTGNATGGTTGTTTGTCCTGTTTGTCTCTATGTTGCCCTGCGACAGACTGGCGACCTGTCCAGGGTGACCCCGCCTCTCGCCCGGAACACAGCTGGAGGTAGAGACCAGCAACTCCCGACCCCATTAGGGACAAGGGTTCACAGAAAATGGATGGATGGATGGATATTCAATTGAAAATGTATATAAAAATGTGACTTATTATGATGATTCAAGTTTTTATTAGGGTTATGTCTGTTCATCTGCTCTTACCCTTTGTAAAGAACTTTGTGTTACACTTGGATACAGAAAAAGTGATCTATGTATAAAGTTTGATTTGAGATTTCCACATATCCAAAAATTAAAAGGAAAAAAAATATTTTCATTTTATGACATCTTTTGAATTTAGTTTTACTTTGATGTAACTTTTTAGATTTAATAACCAAGATTAGTTGACAAAAAAACCCCATAATTTTATGCAGACTGTGTTAATTATGGTTCACTGTCGGCTGACTTTAAGTGAGGGAAGAAATCTGGGATAATGAGTGGCCCAGAGTGACTGTGCCTTAAAATCGAACTAATTTTACGAGCGCAATTTGACTGGTTTCCCACACCTCTAGAAGCAATCCAAGCAAATGAAAAGACAGAAGGATAAATAAATAAGTACCTCCTCTAAGTGTGAAATAGCATCAACCAAAAAGCATTACTTCCTAGAAGAGTGAGTGCTTTTAGGGATTTCTTTTGTCTTTTTTCCCCCTCAAGTTAAAAAGACACGGACAAGCTATTTATGTACACACATATGTACGCACACACGCATACACTAAAACACACAAATGCTCAGGTTGGCCGGGGGCAACGTAACAATGCAAAATGGAAAAAAAAAAGAAAAGAAAAAAAAAAAACACGAGCTTCTGTGTTGAGCGTGACAAAAGATGTCTGTAAATGAATAGAGTAAACCACAGCAAATGAAGAGATGCATCAAGGCGGAGGAGGCCGACTGATAGATGAATGGAAGCAAAAAGGGTAAAACAGGGAGAGGCTGATTTGCGTAATGCTATCGTGGAAATTGACTTTTAACTGAAATATTCAATTTTCATACTCCTGCAGGTGAAAGAGCACAAGAGCCCGGGCTTTTTTGGTTAATAAAAATAACAAAATAATGTACTTGACACATCAAAGCAAATAGAAAAATGAGAACGGCCAAGCTTTTGGAGAGCAGAGACACAACTTGGCTGCAGACAAACAAGGTGTCTTCGATGACAAGGCTGGGAGAATTAGTTTCCACCTTGGCCTTTCAGGATTTACAACAGCAGGAACCCTCTAAATATGAACAGTGAAGCCCAGATGGGCAAAATGAAAAGAATGGGGTGATAATTATCAATTTCACAATAAAGCAAACGTGTTCAATGTGAAGAGTTAATCACAATTCTGACCATTAACTGATTATAAAACTTAAAAGAGCAACTAAAAGATAAATTTAAATAGTTATAGATTGTTGATGTAGCTTTCAAACATCCAGCAGGAACTAATTATTGTTTAGAGTACACTACAACTCCTGCTGCTGAGCAATATTTCAGATAATTCAAACTGATAACTATTTAGTTTACATTTCATTCATCTTTTGACTCGTTAGATTCCCTAGTTTGTTAATGTTTGTGAAAATCGGTTGTAATTGTAACACTCTTATTACACCTTACGGCACAATAATGAGATGTCAATTTTAATGCAGCGCTCCTGAAGGGTTTGGCATTTTTCAAAGGAAAACTACAGACAAACAGGCATATCAATACTTCTACATCAGTAAGGTTATTTAATTAATAATGTTTTCATTTAGTGAGGAGGAAATAATTGAGGTGCAGAATCTTTTTCCGGTTTCATATATATACATATATATATATATATGAATATATAAACACGTATATATTTCTTTTCAGTTTTCATTTTTCAGCTGAATTCAGTTTAAATTCAGCTACACAATTTAAACTGCTGATGATCAAATTCAGTCTAATCTTATAAAAATGATTGAATGGCCCTCTAATTTAGTGCTGATTTGAAAACTTGAAAAACATGCTGACTTCAGCATCATAATGCAGTTGTGGTGTATTAGTCATATTTCCTTAAAATACTGACATTGTGCAAAACTCAACAGTTTTTCACACTCTGGTTGTCCCAATAAGCAAAAGAAGATTCATTATGGGGGCAACTGATAGATCATTTTACGTGAGGGGATTTGCAGCCCCTGGACACAGTGTCTCCCTTGGTGAAGAGCCATATTACACATATCCGAAATCAATACTTGCCCACGAAACACAAAGAATAGAAAACTCTCAGAAGTGTTGTTTGGTTGGCCTTTTACATTCACCTCAGCCCTGGGTGGCGCCCTGTTGAAAAAGTGCATCTATGTGCTCTTACAAATGAAAGAACTCAGGTCTCAATGTAAAACACCATCTCTGACATTCAGATTTGTAATACACTGCTAGATGTCAAGTAGCTCTTAACATTTACAGTATATTCTGCTTTTACAATAAATTAGAATGGAAAAAAAAAATAAAGAAAGCATACCTCTGTATGTAAGGACAAAATGAGAGACCGAAATTGCTACAATGTTACTGAGCAACTTTCATCTTAAAGCTGAAACCAGAAGGACAAACTTGTAGGACATTTACTGATTTATTTCCACAGGCTTTGAGTTGATTTATCATTTACACAGTAGAGCAAATGCTTTCCTCTCCAAGCACTGAATGTACTGTGAGATGCAGGACTTGTCACTGATCCGTCGCTGGCCCTCCATAAAGCTGTGAATTAATCCACACTAACTCACAACAACAGGCCGTTCGGAATAGCAAAGCATAAAAGTATTTGTTTTTCAGAACTTGGGGATTAGGTCCAAGGAGTCTATAAAATCATGGTCAAACTCACAAAAAACACTTCAGCTCTTTACAAGACATGGAGCAGTTTCTATACTGGTTTCAGAGTTGCTTAAATACCAATCCAGACTGGAGTTCTTCACCTCTATAGAGCACATTTAGATCACGAATGGATGGATGAAAATCTTATGTTGAGTAAAAAATGCGAGTAAAACATTTAGACGAGGAAACACAGTTGAGTTATGGAAGATAATGTGAGTAGGCTGTCCATCCGGTTACATGTTTTTTCTTCTGGTTTGCCTGAACATCAAAACTTGTTTCCTTTACTTTGGATTGTTAGGTGTTTAAAAATATACACAAACTAAGATGCAATACCAAACTTTCAAAGGTGAAATGAACAGCTGCATGACTGAAGTTAATGTATAATAAAATACAAAATTTTTCTAGAAAGGAAAAAACATAATTTTGAGCGTTCTGCCTTTTTTCACGGGGGTATTGTATTTTTTTCCAGGCTATAAAATGACACCAATTGTTCCAGTGTTAGATTGAGAAGTGTTCGTATGATGAGCTCTGTTGTTTGTGTGGCAACCACAAAAGTGTGACATTTGTGTTTATGACTTTTAATTCTTAATGCAACTTTTGTAATTTATTTTGGAG
>CAEFZX010016334.1:0-134143 GCA_903066825.1 Alfaro cultratus | reverse complement strand
ATGCTTTTGCTTTGAAAATGAATGGAAAACAACAACAACAACAAAAATAATAATTATAATAAAAAAAATGCACAAATGGATGCAGCGAGGCATCTTGATATTTCACAGGCGCCTTTGATTTTTAACTGTCCGGCGTTTGGCAAAGCTTGAGCGAAGGCAGCAGCACGGCTCACGATCTGAACTGGCTGCACACACGCGTAAACACACACACACACACACGCGTAAACACACACATAAACACACGCACACAAAGCGGCTACGGACAGCACTCACCTACTCGACCAGCCTGGTCCATACGGGAGGTAGAGGGGTCGAAGGCAGCAACACAAAACACTCCTGTGAGCACTTCAATGTGTTCTTTTTAAAGCTTAAAAGTATTTATGAATGAAACGCCACCGTTTGGGACACGCCCACCGCCCCGTCAGAGGCGCACCACGTGACGTAGGGAGTGAGGTAGAGGGAGTGAGGGATGAAGGGTCTCTCAAATGATCCCGAAAGGCATCACAGCTGGAGCACAGCCAGAGGAAAAGCCCGGGAGGCTGAACTATATGTAGAACAGTATATTTTACACATTTTTATTTATTTATTTATTTTTACCCCCTTTCATTTGATTTACACATGTAAACAAAGCCTTTATATTATTTGGAACAACAGAATAAAAGTATGACCCCCTCGCCCCCTCATTTTAGTAAATCAAAGCATGCTCCAATATCTGCCAACTCAACCGTGTTTCTCAATTATACAAAATAACAATGTGGGTCCATGGTTTGTGTTGCCAACAAAGGAATTTTGGCGCCATCACCTGGCAGTGAGAGGCTATGAGTTTGCTGTGTCCAGAATGGCTTTTGGGTCGAGGATCTCTGCAGGTTCTTCAGGAACCGCAGGGCTCCTTAGTTTCTTTATTTGACCGGTCGATTTAAATGGATAGGCCTGTCTCTTGGTAGATTCGCAGTTGCAAATGAATATACATTTCATTTGCAAAACATAGTGCAAATGAAATATATATTGTAAATGTATAAACATTGCTCTTTTACTCTATACACTACTGACAACATGTCTTCAAAATTCCAAGCAAACATTTAGTATGTATTTACAGAAAATGAGAAATGGTCAGGTGCTTTCATAAAACAAGTTCATATTAATTTGGAAACAACAATACTAATATTTTAACTCAGGAAGAGTTCAGAAATCAATATTTTGTGCAATAACCATGAGGTTTTCAGTGGAGTTCAGTGCAGTGGTCTCTTAATTTTTTTCCAGTTCTGCATATTGTTTTAGAGGAATTCAAGAAACTCCACTACCCAACGTCCTTTGCGCGAGCACAAAGCCTTATGGGTAACCCGCAACGTCCTTGTCCTTGCGCACATCGACTGCCTTCACGCTTGGGCCGGGGATTTGTTTTGTCATTCAACCTGTACTTGAATAGAATAAAAACTTCCAAACATGATGGCTGCCAGGTTTCTTCGCCGGGCTCTCCCTGCGTTGAGGCAAGCTCGCTCCTACGCTGAAGCCGCCTCCGGTGCCCCGCAAATGTCCTTCACTTTCGCCTCTCCGACACAGGTATTGGTTGTCCATATTAGCTAGGCTCAAGGCCTTAGCTTAGCATGTCTGCTGTTTACAGCACTTCTTTGCAATTAAAACGCATTGTCACCGGTTGCTAACCTGCATATCCCTGGTGTTGTTGTGCAGATTCGAGCAATTGGACACATTTGTTGCCATTGCATCAGATGTAGAATACGTCAAAAACACGGCTTAGGTCAAAGTTAGCATTGTGATGAGGGTAGCTTCGATAGTTAGCCTGGCTGTCATTCAGTGGCTTTAGCCAGTTCTGTGTCATTTGTCTGTAATCATTATCACGTAAGAACCTGTTCTATTAATTTAACCAACTTATATTTTTTTTACCTGTTTTCACAAAAAATAAATAAATGAAATGTTGACCCTAAATACTTATTTGTTTAACTGATGTGATAAACCTTAACCTACAGAGAAAAAAAAAATGCTTGTTGATAAACTGTAACCTTGAAGTTTTTTATATATATTAAACAGTTCTAATTTGACTTAGCTTGAATTTAGAATGTAAAAATTGCATTTGTTTGGTTTTACATTTAAATCTCATTCTGCAGCGTGATTGTGCTCAATCTCTTACAGTTTGATTTGGGAAATTAAATCAACAATTACTCGTACAATTAAAACATTAGTTTATAGGACTTTGTACTTATTAGAGTTGTTTTGCTAACACCTTTTACACTTGACAAAGTTAAGCTCATATTGCTGATTTTCGATATGCCAAAAAAATATGTAATTCTCTCTGCAGAGGATTTAAAGTAGTCTTCAACCAGTTGTGTTTAATTGACACTTATGATTTGTTTGAGTGCTTTTTCCTTTTCTTCATTGTAAGTCTTTAACCTCTTATTAAGACGGAAAGGAATGACTGAGATCTAAGCTCTCTTCTTCAGGAGAGTCCTGGCCGAGATGGGCAGCAGCACAAAAGACAGTTTCAAAACGCTTGACATGTAGCAACCAAGACACTAAAGATAAGACTAAAGTCGCCATAAATGTCTAAAAAAAATATCATCAAACTTGGCAAAAGCACCTGCAATTTGTTGTGGATGATTTCAGGTTTTTAAAAAAGATATTTTTTAAAATATCTTTTAAAAAATAAAAGATATTTTATGTCCATGGCAATAAATTCACTCAGATGTCTCGTCGTTTATATTTACAATAAATATGCAGGAGGTTGGGTTAGGATCACAGATGTGAAATTGGTTTTCAGGACCAAGAAAACACAACCGTGCTGTTGATGAGAAACAGAACTAGACATTAAAAAAAATAAAATAGAGATCACAAATAATAAAAGGACTAGTAAATAATACAATAATTGGAAAAAAGAACACCTGACAAAAATAAATGTTGTTTTATATGTGTATTTTCTCTCCCAGGTGTTCTTCAGAGAGGCCAGTGTGAAACAGGTTGACGTCCCCACACTTACCGGTGCGTTCGGTATCCTCCCGGCTCACGTACCCACCCTGCAGGTGCTCAGGCCCGGTGTCGTCACAGTCTTTAATGATGACGGCTCCTCTGCCAAATACTTTGGTAAGATCTTACTCTTTTTGCTATTATACAAGCACTTGAGTCTCTAACTTATTTACAATTGACATGAATATTAGGAACTAGTTGTTGTGAAAAAGAGTCATATTTCATAATAATTTTTTTACTTTATTGGTTGAAAAACTGATTGCAGACACACTGTCCCACCAAATGTTTTCAGTCACAGTATGACTGGATAAAAGATGCACTATTAAAAAGGTCATTAGTGGTGTAGCAGGGATCGCACTAGTGCCAACAAATTTGATTGACATGTACACCAGGCATTGACAGATGCACAATTTCTATATAATACAATTATGATTTATGGTTGTCATTTCTGTCCATCTGCGATGTGTGTGAATACTGGCTACCTCTGGTTTGATGACGTCTCAAAGCCTTAAGATCTTCACTATCCCTCTCCGGACAGATGCTTGTCAAAAACACATAACTAAAACAAATCTGTTAATTGCAATGACCTTGTCCTAGCATGGCATCTTACATTTACATTTCACTGTAAACTTTGGTATGTCTTTTTGCACTGAGCACTATGCTAATTGAATCATGGAAAAGCAAAGACTTTCGAGTATGAGAAATGTGTAGGAATCTTGTTAAACTCTATTAGACCACATGTATTTGGGCATATACTGCTCTTTTTGCCTATCATGCACACATTTAGAAGTTATTACTAAAAGACACTATGTGTGTTTTTGCAGTGAGTAGCGGGTCAGTGACGGTCAACGCTGATTCTTCAGTGCAGCTGCTTGCTGAGGAGGCTGTACCCCTGGACCAGCTGGACGTAGCAGTGAGTATAAACTCTGCCGTATTACTCACCTGTGCTGTAAGGTGTTAATTAAATTAATTCACTAGATTAAAAACAATTTTCTCTGCTATTCTCGAATTCCACCTTAGTTTATTCCACTTTGCATACATTGTTATGCCCATTACAGCATATTTCTCTAAAGTTTTTCACTTAACATTTTGTATTTACGTCTGCGCTCAATAAATCTTTACGACTACGACATATTAGTTTCACATCTCATTCACAGCTTACCTCTTGTCATAAAGGTAACTGGAAAAAGACACAAGTTTACAATTAAAGCTAAATGTTTAATGAGCATTTTGCAGTAGATTTTAGAAGCTCAGACACAAATATTGTCTGAACCTTTGTTGGATTTTCCATGCAACATTTAGGTAATATAAGTTTTCAAAATACCAATATAAATCAAGTAAAAATATATGGTTTCAGTTTATCAAATTAATTTGCTAGACATTTTATATAACGGTTTAGGCATTCTTTTGGTGGTCAGTAAAGTTTACCAGAGTTATAAGATTAATGAAATAAGAATAAGGAAGTCAGTTAGGAAAAATCACAATTTCTTCTGCACAACAACTGCATTTAAATGAACCAACCGCACCATTTTTTAGTATTCAAGCTAATTAGAAATGGAATGTCCTCTGATTTCTTTTTGGGACATTGAGGGCATACTCTAATATTATAAGCCATTCCTTTTTGTCCTTGATTAAAAACTACTACCTATATCAAGGAAGGTGCAGCACATTCTTACCGATGAATGTTTTCATCTGATTGTTGAATTAAAACAAAGTTTAAGCCAGTCTTTATGAGGATTTTCTTCTTATCCCCATAAGATAAGAAAAAAAATGTCAAATTAGAAAATTTGACATTTTCTAATGTCAAATTTGCTGACATTAGAAATCTAATGTCAGCAAATACTACAAAAAAAAAAAAAAAAAAAACAACTTGGAAGTTTGTGTGTAAATTGAATATTTAGTGCTTTTAAAGCTACAAAACTCACAAAATGCCATGAGGAGAGTTTGCTGTGTTGTTGTGCCATTGGTTACTCATTCACAATTGGCATCAATTCGGTCAGCTTTTTTCCCCCTTCACATCAATTAAGCTGTTCTCTTGAGCTCTTTGTAAAAGGTTATCTGTGCCTGCAGTCTCAGATCATGTGCATTCTGCTCTGAAAGGACTTCTCTGTCGGCTTAACAAAGTTTGAAACAGTGTGACTGGTGCTGAGAGCAGCTCTTCAATACTCTGCTGTTAACTCGATGGCGTACATCGAGTTAACAGCTCGAGGAAAAACGGCACCAAATGAAGTAGTGAAAGTTTATCCCAAGCAGAAGAGGCGTTTGTGCTCTTTGAAAGACCCAGATCTTCAGACATGGCTTCATATCTTTTATGCCTCACTAAAGTCAGGAATTGATGGAAATTTGCTGCATCGCAGTCAAAGGTTCTGAGCTCGAGTAAAATCCGGTTTTGTTTATACGTAAAAAATTAAAACAAGTGCTTAATTGTGACTTATTTTAAATGAACTCATATTTTGAATTATGTCAAAGATTACCACAAGGAACAAATTAAGTCATTGATGTAAGGTCTAAAATCTGTCTTAACACGCATTGATTAAAACAAAAAAGGCAAAATAACTGTATAAATGTGACGTTTCAATCTATACCCTGCTGTCACATTCCTCCATTTCTAAACAGGCATTAACATCAAGCTGTGTGAAAGATGCATCAATTCTTTACATACCATGATCTTTCAAGACTCTTACAGTATTATAACTTGGGAATGTCAAATTTAAAGTAATAATTATGATAGAATTGTTTTATTGAAAACTGCAAAGAATACCATAACAAAGCAATCGGTTTATTAAATACATTAAAACTTAACTCTCAAACTTAAATTAACTGCGCAGCATCAACCACCAGCAACAAGGTTCCTTCCATCAAAACCATTAAAATATAACAAATCACGGTTCCTACAGCATTAAAGCTTTTGAGTTAAAGATGAATTAAAGGAAATAATCTTCTAATTCCTTTTTTTCTGTAGGGTTTATACTACTACCTCCATCAAGAAACCTGCAGCACATTCAAAATCTGAACTAGCAAGTTAGACTTCAAACACAACTGGAAATGCTTATTGTTCAGAAAAGGAATAACTGGAACATGTTTTCCAAGCGTATTTCAGCTATGATGTTGATGATGTGGGTGTTTTTAAAATAACTTTAGTCTGTTCCGTTCCGAGCTTCAGAGAACAAAACAAATATATTTTGTAAAACCAGAAAACGGCATCGGGGTCAGTCAGTCCACTTGTCAAGGATGAAGATCTGACACCGGAAGTGGAACTCGTGAGCTTACATGGAGCAGTGTTTAGTTATTTGCTTACTGTTACTAGCTGTGTTTCCATTACTTATTTATTTATTTATTTTTTTGTGGGCTCTAGTGTCCCTTATTTTGACAGTAGGCTGACAGGAATGGGGTAAGGAGAGGGGGGAAGACATGCGGCAAATGCCGCCGGGTCCGGGAGTCGAACCCGCGACGGCCGCGACGGCCGCGTCGAGGACTCAAGGCCTCCAAATGTGGGTCGCGCCATCCCCTATGCCACCACGGCACGCCCCGCGTTTCCATTACAAATGTGCACAAACCTTTGATATTCCTGTAAATTCGAAAAACACAATTTCTCAAATGCAGTGTCTCCATTAAATAAGAAAGGCTATTAAAAACGCACATGAATAAGTTTGTCCACCTGATAAGTCATTAAGAAAACATGCCGCACCATCATCCTCCAACACCTACCTGTCGTCTTCTTTGTCTTTTCCACCAGTACTAAAATCTGGTTGTTGATCCCAGGACTTGTGTGATGCGAAAAGTGTTTCTATTGTAGTTTTGTGAAATACACTAATGTATGTACAACTCAGCCTTGTGCAAAAACTTTTTATTGAAAAACCATGGTCCGTTTCCATTTATTTCTAAAAATAAAGCAAATTTATTTCCATAATTCCGGTTGGTGCAATTTTAAGGTCAATTGAGATGCAGCTACTGCCTTTCTGTTAGACTGTTTAAGCCGTAGGAACTGTGAAATGTTATATTTTAGCGGGTTTTGAAACCGGGAAGCTTGTTGCCATGCCACTCCCTGGCACACTGGATTCATTCACACAAAGGGAACAATATAAATGATCCTGTTATTAAATGGAAAACCTGTTTAATAGCCCACATTGTGGTTAAACCAGACATGTGTTAATGCTAATGGCATCACTTCATACAACTCCTGTTTTTTTTTATTTTTAATAAAGTTCTCATTTAAAGTTTAATCAGTTGGTTTCCTCGGAGGGAGGCGTCTCTGACTGACTTTGGATTTTGACTTTCACAGATGACCAAATCTCTGTTTGATATTAATGTGATGGCGTGTGTCTGAGGAGGAGACCCGCAGCACTGAGGCCGATGTCACAGTTTATCAGTTCAAGCTATCAAAGCCGCCGGCTTCCCTTTAAAGTATACGTCCAGTATGTTTAGTTGCAAACTCTACAAAGGAGGGGAGCTCTTTATGTTTTACTCTTCTAAGTTGTTCTTTAAGCAATAGCAATTGGCTTAATTTCCCTCTAACTTTTATTAGCTTATATAATTATCTTTTCCAACCTGATGACTATCCATCTGACCAGTCTGGAGGTGAAGCCCAGATTAAATGTCGGCCACGATAATGGTGGGCCGTGTTATTATCCACCCATCATAGAGTTGTCGGTCTCTCGCTCTGGGCAGTGTTACAATCTGTCAGCTTGACTCTGTCGCAGTAAATGAGTTATTTTCTTATTTTTTTATATATTTTTTCCTTCCTGGTTGTGTTTCACTCCATAGTAACAATGCACATGGGCCCACACTGTTAATAAGGCGGGAAAGGTCAGTCACTGTCGAGTTATAGCAGATGTGCCAAGTCCCTACTGGGAGACCTTTAACTTCCAGCTATGTTTGGCATTTCTCGTTTCTAATCGCGACTGTGACAAATGGAGCTTTCAGAGCAAAGAGACAGTGGGGATTTTCTCCACTCGTCTTTGTCCTCACTTTCCACTCTTGCTCGGTCTGGCTATTTCAACTTGGACATCCCCGTTGGGAGATACACGCGAACAGTCTCGAAATGTTTGGAGTTGAAGTATTTTCCTGTTCTATACACAGATGGAAAAGGAGAAGAGCGTCTGGAAGAAAAATGTATTTCTGGACCTTATTTCTTGTACAGCTGTAAAAATGTTGAATTGTCCGTCTATCCCTTCCTCCCTCCCTATAGTTTTTTTTTTTTTTTTTTTGCAGTTTAAACTGCGTCTGCTGTTGAAATGTGCATTAAACTCTGTTTTTGTACTTTTTACTTGTATGGTAAATACTGATAGAAAAAGGAGCACAAAGTCTGGGTTTGTAAAAAGAGTAAAATACTCCTTTGTTTTAAAAAAAAAAAAACAGACTCGTAAAGCTGCACAAACTCTGAATTATTTTCCGACTTTGGAAGCATGTTCCAGATTGCAGGGCTTGAATTCACTTTTTTGTTTCATTGCTCCATCCCTTTTTTTTCTTCCATTCACTTTCAGGCAGCAAAGGCCAACCTTGAAAAAGCCCAGTCCGAATTGGCCGGTGCATCTGATGAGGCAGCAAGGGCAGAAGTTCAGATCAGCATAGAAGCCAACGAGGCCATCGTCAAGGCTCTGGAGTAGACTTGCGGTACAACTTCTCAGCTCCTTTTATCAATTTTGAGTGAAAAAGCTGAACATTTGATGCATTATTGTGTTTTTGTTCTCCTTTTTGGTTTCAGATAACTTGTTGCTTGGATGAAAATGTTCTGTCCTCTTGGGATTCCAGCTCAGACCTGTCAGTGTCCAGAAAATACCATTCTTTCTTTGTACAGTGAATGAAGTTAACAATAAATTTATTTGGAGTTACTTTGTGAACTGTTTCCTAAATCTGTTATTTTGATGCTCAAAGTGCGCCGTTGTTTCAGATAACCTTTATACAATTCAGTAACGTCCTTTTATCACAATCACTTGCAGTTTTCCATGCAGCAGCAATTACTACCACTTGATGGCAGCAGAGAGTAATTAACCTTATTTAAGCTGACCCATTTTTTGATCGTCATGACAAATGAAACATCCCTCACTAAAGTTATGATGATGCCATTCCTAAATGTCATCAGTAAACCCCCAAACTTGGGAATTTTCTAATTTCTTTGGTTCTGGGACCCGGTATCAACTTCTGTTGCCTTGTGAATCACCATAGGGAGATGTGTGGGTTAGCATTCCTTGGAATCCTATGTCCCAAAAAATTGAGCTGGCAGTGCCCACTTCTGAGAGATGACAAAAAGCATCAGTGATGAGGCCATTAAAATGTCTCGACTGTCTGTTCTGTGGAAAACGGAGCCTCACGCTTGGTTTGCAACCACAGCGTCCAGCTCTCATTCACTCTGAGGCAGTGACCTCAGTCACGTGCTGAATTGTTCTCAGAACAAGAACCACAAAGCTTTCTAAAAACACAACAGCCATAGTAAGTGTGAGGTTGATTTTTATTTATTTTTTTCATTATGTTATGCTCTCTAACAGAGCTCTGAGACCCTAATAGTACAGTTGTATTTATGATTAGATTATAGTATTCTTTGTATTCAGCAGTGCTTGATTTTAGTCAGGGGTGTGTTGGTCTATTACATAAAATCCAATTAAAACAAATTGAAGTTTGTGGTTGTAGCGTAACAAAATTTACATACGTTTGCAGTGTAATTGCTGCACATTCATTTGAAACTATCCTCAGATTTAGTTATTGTTTTTTACTTTAAAGTCATCCATTTTAATCAGAAAAAGTGAGGCACAGATGGGAACCCAAGTGAGTAACACAGTGAGATTTTAAAAAAAGCAGTGGTCGACACCTTTCACATCCTTCTCTCTGTTCTTCTTTCTAATCTGTCATCAAAACCTCGTTCCAACTGAAAACATTCATAAAGAGTGCAGACTCATCCTCATGCATCGGTTTTACACAATGCACGACACGTAGCATTTCAGAGAAAAACGGTTGTTTATATATATGTAATTGAGGGAATCACCATCAATCCAGATTTATTTTGAGGCAAGGTGAAACCAAATAGTTTTTTTTTGTTGTTTTTTTTCCCCCTTATTTCTTCATCAAAAAGAAGCGGCCTTGTGTTTTTCACAACAATGACCGGCTCTCTCGCTTTGTGTGGAAAACTCCGCTGGATGTTTGTGGAAAATAAAGACTCTGAAATTGAGGAAGTTGTTCTTTTTTAGGTCGTGGCGTTTCCAGTGCAGATTGCTTATGGATGTATTTATAGTCAACAGGATAGATGTGAGGTGAGGGCACGGTGTGCTTTTAAAATTTTTTCTTTTCTTTTTGTCTTCCTCAGACGTGCATCCAGATTAAGTGAATGTCTCATAAATGGGCTTTCAGACCTGAGTGTGTAAGTGCTGCACGGCAGCAAAAAGCATCCCGCTTTATAACTGCTGCACATTGATAATAGGGGATGAGTATTGAATGAGAGCCCTTACTGGAGAGCCATTTTGAGTTGAGTAAGGGCCTGGGATAATAAGTCACCGTCTATACCCCATGTACTGTAATTAAGACTGTACCGTCTGCACCCGGGAGTGAATAACATCATCGAGGCTATGACAGTCCACAGAGTCATCTTTGAGTGGTGCTCGATAACGAAGCGAGTCACAGCTTTGGGAAAGCGCAGCGTTTCACGTTTATTAAATAAACCATATGGGGAATGCACGAGACCAGCCCATGTGAGTCATTTTATTTACAATGATGTCACCTCAAAAACAGACATGAAAAGAGTTCAATTCTTTTTATTTTTTCTTTGCCCTTCAGTTTAAAGCTGTGTTTTGAAAAGTGGTGTGTGCTAATTAAAAACGGTATTGTAGCGTTTAATTAAATGTGCTACTTGGGATGCTTTCAGTGGAAAATGGCTGTATCAAATAATGATGTGGAAAAACTCAATTATAAAAATGTTTTTTAAGTCTACTGCTCCTGGTATAAAAAGGTGGAAGTGCATACATATTATATGAAGTTTTAAGAGATTGAACAAACACTTTGATCCCTTAAAATTAGGTTACTCCTAAGTTAAGAAAGTTCTTAAGGGATTGTTTTGGTTTCACTTGATGCATGTTCTCAAACTGCTCAGCTTTATTTCAATGTAACTTTCTAAAATGTGCTAGATGGGTTCATGTTAGTTTGTTGTTGCAATGTTAGCGTCATTGCTACAGAAAGCTTAGGTATTTGAAGTGAACGTTCTTCCTGCCAATCTTAGTTCAACAGTTTCAGCTACATCTTAGACTGAAGTCTCGAAAGACAGACATAAAAGTGTAAAATTTACAGAAAAATTTTCAAAATGCAAAACAAAAAAGTGCCTTTCATCGATGGCTTCGAGTTTCCCAGGATTAGTTAGATTAGGTTCAACATCGGTAATCTGCAAACCTTTTTTTTTTCTTGCTGCATAACACAAGTGCCGTTTGAGCTTAAGGTCACAAGCTGATGGCTGGACTTTTTCCTTCAGAATTTTCTTATAGCGAGCAAAATTCAATGCTCCACTGACTAATGGTGAATTTCCCTGATCCTGAAGCAGGGAAGCTGCACTACACTTGCAGGACCTCCAACACGGTTGATTGAATCATGAACTCCAACCTTAAGGAAGGCCTGCAGTGCTTTATATGTTGTTGTTTTTTTGTTGTTTTTTTATAATAAGACTTCCTGGAGCAACTCCTCAGCTGTGCTTGAAATTCTTTAGAGTAACCTGATGCATTCCTTTTGAGATCTTTCACCTACTTTATGACGTGAGACATGCTCAGTATATGTAACTGCTTAGTGAGACATGGCAATTGCTATTGAAACTATCAGAAAATGTGGATAAATACAGTTACAGTGTTGTTACTTTTTTCAAATAGTGACAGCTCGATTTGAGTATTTTTTCGCTCAGTAAATGATTTTTGTAACACAATTAATTCTGATGCATGTGTATCTCTACACCACTGTGAATACAAATGTGTAGCCCTCTGATAAGCAATGCCTCTGTAATCCAGTTCATAACAACTGACTGTAAAAAAAATTAAAAAGTGAAACAATACCTTTGACAACTAACAGACAGTGGAATTGACATTTGGCTTTGATCAACAGTTTTCAGTTCTCTAATGGAAATGGCATCGTCTGAAGCAGAGAACAAAGAAAATCACATAAAGCGTTGAAACCAGCGTGGTTGAGCTTTCTACAGGGATGCAGAGGGCAATAAAATTAATCACAAATAGAACTGAGGCTTAAGATTTTCTTTATATGTGGGTAAAGGCTGGAATGTGACACATTCTCATTATGAGACAGTGTAACATTTTCCTGTGTCTCTTTGGGGCGTTTTCATGCAGGCTTTAGTCACCAGCTTGAATTGATCTGAGGCAAGCAGACCAACTTTAACCTCCCCAGCCTTGAAATGCAGATCAGAGTCTCTGAGTGGATGCTCGAACCAAAAATCCTCTTCATCGCTTTTACATCAGTGCTCTCATTCTGCTCGCGAACATCATTGCACACGCTTCAGGCACACTCACATTGACATTTCACACTTGGTGTTAATGATAATTCAAGCAGTTGACAGCAGTTGGCGACACGTGGATTTATCAGTCACAATCGGGACAAATAAAATTGTGTAATGATTGAATAGAACGGTGGCGGGGTAAAAAAAAAAGAGAGAGGGACAGATGACACATTAACTGACATGCTGTGACTCATAAAAAAGGGCTACATGCGCATACCATAAAAAAAAAAGAAGACTGCACATTTGAATTTCTACTTACTGGAAGTCAATGTAATGTTTTTATGGGATGCATGAGCAGGAAACAGAACAATGGACCGGTGCATCTGTTTTTCTGGCTCGTCCTGTTTGGAGGTTGTACTCTGTAAACATCAATGCAGTCTTGGCACCCTAGATATCTGTATTACAGTTTTACAGAAAAAAATCTAGTGTCTTGCAAAGGTATTTAGTTCAAGATAAGGTGCTAAATTATAAGTCAGTTTAAGGTAAACAGATGCAGAAATATGCATTCAAATCAGTCTATATGTATCTTATATAATCATATTTCAATGCAGTATAACTTGGTTAATAATTCATAAGGGTAAAATATTATCTAAGGAAGGCCAACTGAGAACATTGAGTTACAGGCAGCTATAATTGTGGGTAATTCATAAATGGAGAGCAGAAGGGAAAAATAGCAGGCGGAGAAAACGGAGTATATCCTCCAGCAGCGTCAGCCCACAGCAGCATCGCTAAGAATAAGTGGATCCACTCTAACTATAAGCTTTAACAAAAAGCCTAGTCTTAAATGTAGACAGGGTGTCTATCTTATTGACTAAAACTGGGAACTGGTTCCACAGGAGAGGAGGCTGCTAACTAAAAGATCTGCATCCCATTCTACGTTTACAAACTGTAGGGACCGCCAGTGAGTCCTCTGTTCAGCCAGTGTGTTTTCTATTGGGTACATATGGAAAAATCACATCAATAATTTGTGACGGAGCTTAATTACCAAGAGCTTCAAATGTAAGCAGGAGGATTTCAAGTTCTAGTTTTGATTCAACCACTAGCCAGTGACAAAAGGTGATGTAGCTACAATCTTTTTCTTATTCTCACTAATACTCTCACCATTGAACTTTACCGCATCAAGTTGGAACCAAAAACCTTATTGTAGTTTATTGTCATTTTGTGTGATAGACAAATGTTAGATTAATGACAAATGGTTTTCAAAAACATTTTGCAAATATCTTTAAAAAAAAGTGACATGTATTTGTGTTCAATTCCCTCTACCACAGTGCCCCTAAATAAAATCCAGCGCAATTGATTGGTTTGAGATCTAATTATACTATCCCAACCTTGACACATGGGTGTAGCAGCATCTGTTAGAAGCAGCAAAATACTTGAGACTGGACCAGAGGTTCAGCTTTCCGTAAGATAGCAACCCCAAACATACAGTCTGCTACAACGGAATGCCTTAGATCAAATTTAGTTCAATCACAGTCATATGTTTGAATGAACAATCTGAACAAGTTAATGCTCAGATTGAAAGATTGAAATCTAGCTTCAAACCGAAGACGAGACCTATGCAAAACAAATGTTCACGCACGTCTCCCATCCAATTTGAATGAATTTGGAGAAGAATTGGCAAAAGAAGTTGGCGTTTGTGGATCCGATAGACATGCCCTTCTCTAGACATGAAGATGTAGAAAAAAGTGAATGGTGGTTCTAACACACAAAACCCAAATAAAATACAAAATGTTTGTCGTAACCTTACAAAACGTGAAAAAAACGGGTTGTGAATCAGTTTTGCAAAGGACTCTGTATTCCCATAGCAGGTGGCAAGCTACAGGATATTAGGAGTGCCTGATGTGTGAAAGCAAATAAGAGACCTGAGAGAGGAATGAAGAGGAAATTAAAGGTCTGGAAAATTTAAATGCTCTCAGCAATGAGCCGGTTATGACTTTGAGGACTGCAATTTTCCACAAGCCGGAGTGTTCCAAAATTACACATAGGATCCATCGTGCATAATTATCTGCCTTCGAATTTTATTATACCGTAGATGTCAGTGTGGTTCAGCTGCATAAACACATTCCTCAGATGGCTTTCTTATGCGCAGAAATTCTTTCACCTGTGAGAAACGGTCAAGCGAGTCCAAGTTTGCATGAAAGGCTGTTTTAGAGAGAAAGAGAGGCATCCAGGGAGTGGAGCTGATTGAAGTGCTGACCTTTTGGTGGGACCGTGCAAAGAGGGGGCCTGCAGACTCTCAGTCAGCTGTCAGATACTGCATCCAGCCTGGTAGTGGGAGTAGGGGCCCTGACACCAGCCTCCCACCACTCTGCCCTGCTTGTGTCATCCATCTCTGCATTCTTCCAGCCTTCCATTCCACATTAACACCCACCCATCCACCTGCCAGAGACGAAGAGCCAGGCAGTGCCGCAAAACACTCAGCCAGACACAAACATCCACACACAAAACAAAAACAGATTTTAACCTGTGCCAGCTAGGTAACATTTCTCTACAAATAGCAGTGTGGGCATTTGGGAGAAAAATTGCAAAGCCGCAAACAGCCTGCTGTAGGGGTGAGATAATCAGCTTTGTGGTAGCAGCAAATGGCCCCCTGAGTGGCAAGGCAGGTAATCACTGCGCTGAGTGCTTCTGTGGGAGAGGAGGAAAGTGCTTTTTTCCGTCCTTTCCATGCGAGTGTCTGGGCATATTCGCTCCGAAAATGAGTAGCCGGCTCAAACGCGCACAGTTATAAAAGAACTCCAAATGGGTAGCCGGTTGTAAGCTGTCAGCTGTACAAGAAAAAGAGGGTTTTTTTAAAAAAAAACAACTATATATATATATGTATATATATCCTCAGAATTCATTTGTTTAACCATGAAACAGAAAATGACAGTAAAAGAAGAAAAACTTCAGGCAAATCCCTGTTCCCCAAAAGCTACCCAGGTTGGGTAGGCTTACATGGAAGGTTAAAGCCACACATCTGCTTGAATCAACATCAGAGTTTTTTTTTCCATATCCTTAATGTGTTTCTCATTAAGCGGTCCCTTGATGAACTCAACTGGGTTACTCATTACTGATAAACAACACACACTTTTGAATTAATTTTACTGCTAATTTAAGATTCCTACTAGGAAGCAGGAGATGTTTTACACACAACTTCTGAACAACGAGAGTAAACGGCTCAATAGCTCTCAAAGAAATACAATACAAATCCAACACGTTGTTTGCTTAAGAAAAAATCCCTTAAGCAAAAAGTGTGAGGGTTTTGCCTTTTGTAGCTGGATCCAACATTTACTCTGTAGCATTGTCCCGTACAGTCAGACTTTACTCCAAGAAGCTGGCTTGTTCTTGTCATGTAAGTGTCACACAACAACACGGGCGCTGTTGGCTGTGTGTTTAGCAAAAACTCGTGGACAGGATAAATATCAGTTGGACACTCAAAAGAATCTGGTCATGGTGGAAGAGGAAGAGAAACAGTCCATTGTTGAAAAGTCTAGTTTAACCCTCTCCAGGCAGACGTTGCAGATTTGCTTGTTGCTTGATGATTGTTTTGATCATTTTTGACTATTTTGAAAAAAGTCTGAATTGTATATTACTACCCCATATGATCATTTTCTCCAAATATCAGATTTTTCCTGCAACTAGAACTTAATTTGAGCCTGAGAGGGTTAAAGTAAGCCGCAAACTACGGAGCCCAGGTGACATGAAGATTTACTTTTCCTTCGTGCGACGTTGCAAAAGCATTGCGTTCTCACGCAATAAATATCGCATTCCCAATAAGTTGGCAAACACATCCTGGTCTAATTGGAGGTGAATAGTTTTGCGTGGGACATTTAATTTGCATTCTTGCATGTATTAAATCTGTCCATGGCAAGTTGGGCCAATGCTAAGTAACCTTTGGCCAAGATGGATCCTGATAATGAGCATTGACGTTCCAGCTAGACGTCCTGCAGCGGTGTGTATCGGCAGCTTGGAACCTATAATCAGCGTACAGTATGTACAGTGCCAATTTAGGAAGTGTGAATATTTGTCAGGTCCAAAAGGTGAGGATGGAGAGCTCTTTGAATCTGTATCAAAGGTCTAGCGACACACACATAGAATATTGGTTCTGTTCAAGGAAATGAGAAGGGAGAAGCTTGGCCTTTTGTGACCTCAGCAACACTATTCACGGATCTATATTTAGTTGTGAGGCCAACGAAGAGGCACTTTCAGGCTATATGTTTCTCATTATTTGTCCTAAGTCATCAACAAAGCAGAAAGCACATCCAGTAGTGCATTCCACAGGATATCATTGCAGCCACTTCTGTGCAGAAAGATTAATAATATACAGAAATAATTGTATAATTCTGTTGTACATCTCAATAAATTACAATATCATTGGAAATATTTGTACAGTATATTGCAGCTCTTCATTTTGATGTTTATGGCTAACACATTATTAAAACCCTAAACTCTGTCTTTAAGAAAATTGCAATATGATGCAAGATCAACAACAAAGGGATTTGGTTCCGGTCTACATAGTCAAGGATAAGACTGATCCTACATAAGATAGTCTGTGTAATCCTCCAAAAAGATTGTACATTTTTCAAAGGATCAACATTTATGTGTGCATAAGCAATTTGTTGTTGATTTTAACATTTCAGTCACAGCAGTAAAATCTTCTTCTAGTTTTTATTAGCTCTTCACCGCAGTCATCTAAATTAACTCTTGAAAAATATCACTCTGTGAGGAATCAGTTTCAACACAATCCTCTCGAGGCTATTTCCACCCCTATTCCTAACACACTTTGCCTTCCTCTCAACTTTCCATCACTTTGTGAACAGCTGGATTCTTTACTGTGACCTTTTTGTCTCCTCCTCATTGGTAGAAAATATTTAAACTCCTCTCCTTGGTATTGTGTAAATCTACAAATATGAGAAAAACTAAGCTTCAAAATGAACATAATTTTATTATTTTTTTCTGTGTGTGCGATCAATATATTTCATTTATACATTTCCCTTATTGAACTGAATCGCTGCAATAATTGAACAGATGTGGCTGTGCATGTGATAGTCAGGGTTGACTTTGACAACTAACGAGGGTTTTACGTAGATCAAGAGGAACCTGAAGACAATGCCTGACATGATTTTGGCGGCCCTATTGCCACACTGTGACTGATTGCCAACACACAGGAGGAACATTTGCCACGTGTGTCGTGGATTATGTAAGCGTCACAATGCAGGCCCCCTGCAGGAAGGTGGTCGAGTGCTCGTGAAGCAAAGCAAACACAACCAGATAAATACGAGCGATCCCAGTGCAGACGACGCTTGGCTCTGTCCAAACAAGGCTAACATCTGTTTGCTTCAGATAAGCCAACCCTGCAGTGAATGCAGTTTTCTTCTCTCCCCCCGTTCTTCTCAGTTCACATCCCTCAGTCCCATGTGATTTTTCCATCAGGCCCTGAGCGGTTTGTTTTTTTGTTTTTCCCTGCCTCCTGGGGCTGGTTCACGCGCCTTTTCCTACAGTCTGTCTTCAGTTGATCTGCTTCCCTTCCTTTTTTCCAAAACACATACTGAATGTGCCTGGGCACGAGATGACACATTTACGCATGAGTGCGAATGAGCACACACCCACTGTGCAGAAGCAGTCTCTTACTTGTCCCTTTCTAATTGCACGCTTAACCCAGGTGACGGCCCTATGGTGCGTTCTGTTGTACTCATGCATGCGCCCAGTCATGCCAAAAAAAAGGGGAACTGAGGCAGCGCGTAAATAACTCCAGAGCAGCACCTCCGGACTCTCTTCCTTCCTCTTGTGTCGAAACTTCTGCATCATTCAAGCTCTTCTGCCACCTGGACTGTTTTGAAACTTTTCAACTGACTGATAAGTCCCTTCAAGTTTTTTTTTTTTTTTTTTGCAGATTGTGCAAATTGTAAATATAGAAACAAATCTCAGAGAAAACTTTCATAGTTTTCTTCTTTTGGCAAAGGACTTTACAAACATGCTCGCATAAGTCACAGTTTTGCAGAAGCAGAGCATGTAACAAGTTAAATGCTTTGCACTGTGTCTTGCAAATGTGACACCCCTTTTGACCTTTGCCATTCCAGTTAATCCTTTTTGTGCCGGCTGACGTTTGTTGCTGCACCCAGTGTGACAGAAAACTCTCCGTGGCTTCATGGTCACAAGCCTCTTTGGTGGGGCAGCGTTGGAAAATATGCCAATAAGCTAGTTTCCACTCAGGACGCCCAAAGCTGGCAGAAATAGCTTCTTTGCCTCTGGCCTGGATTCCTCTGCTGATGTCCCTGAGTTGCTTGTGACGGATATAATTAGAGGGGAAAGTCATTAATGAGATGAAAACTGTGACTTGAAAAAGCCAAAAAAATAATAATTTCCTAAGATCAAGATTATTTTTACACCTTTGCAACTGATCATACAGAAGTATTTGATGTTATGAAAAGTAAATGTTTTCAGAAATGTTCAAACTTCTCTTGAGGGCGGAATTTTTTTCTAATACTTTTAAAATATTTTGGACATTTTTCTTGCAAATGAGGAACTAGCCGAGTGGATTCCAACCGTCCTCCTGCTGTGTTCCTCTTTCAGCTCCACCTTCTTCCACCGTCTCATTTCGTGAACACTCTAGAGCGTCCCTCTTGGATTTTCCGGGGTCTCTGCACTGACTAAGGATTAAATAATCCATCACTGAATGATTGTGTGCAGTGTAAATTACTCCACAGAAATCCATCGCTCATGTATGGCCTCCAACTTACCAACCACCTTGCAAAAGCATTCAGATCGCTTCAACATTTTTCATTTTCATGGATTTTCAATGGAAAATTGTGAAGTGCAAGGAAATGATACGTGGTTTTCACAGTATCAGTTTTGAAAATCTAGTGACTTATCAATTTTTGTCATAGAAAGTTACATGGTTTATTAAAAGAATCAGATTACAGCAGCAACTTCCATTAGTTTGCTTTTTATATAAGTGATTTGCCCCACTTAAAATGAAAAACAAAAACAATGCTGTTCATGAGATGCATAGTATGTTATATGTAAGAGTCCCGCTTTGGCCATGGTGAGAAATGAGACATTACACCTTTCAGACATAACTTTTTGTTCACATTAAAACATTCACATTCTGCACAATGAAATGTGCCACTTCAAGGCAATTTCTGGATGCTGTTTTGATATGATTCATTAAACTAAATCCTCTTTCACAGTCAGCAATGGACGCTTGAAATGTTGCACAAATATCCAGGAGCTGCGAGATCTCCTTTAGCTCCTTTCATTTTAAATGCTACAGCCACCATATCTGAGAATGTGCTGACTGACCCCTGTTTAAGTTTTTGCTTCATTATGTACTTGAATTCAGCATCCAGACTGTTAATGGCCTCCATAGACTGTGGGTGGGAGAGAATGGACTCATATTTCTTTGCCAGTGTAGAAATATCTGCTGATCCATAGTCAAAACTGATGTCTGAGCTCAATGTTTCCATGTCAAATGCATTTTCATTTGACTCGAAATGCATTTGACTCCTTTAATTCATCCTCTGGAAGACGAGCATCCATGTGATCACGGAGCTTACTAATAAAAAGAGTAATCTCACCAGTATTTCTGCCATCAGTTGATGAAGTCCCCATTGCCTCTTTGACACGGTCACTCCTTCAAGTATTGGGAATGCAACTTCTCAATCTTTGCTCTTGCAAAGCAGTGTCCTTCCATCACAGTCAGGTTGCGTCTTTGAAAAGACAGGCAGAGTTGTGCCAGCTCACCTAAAACATCTCCCAGAGCAGTGAGAGTAACCTTGAACTTGGAATCACTCAGCATGTTTTGCAGAGCAAATCTTTCTCACTCGAAAAAGAAAAAAAAATCTCACCCAGTTTCACCACTTGTTCTTCTATTTGCACCAAGCTCCGACAGCCATTCCATCTTAAATGGAATGAGTGGATGTCCCACTGCCCGTTCGCTTAGCCAGGATAGGGTGTTAGCTTTCGCGTCTCTTTAAGGCCCTCACATACTCGTGCGTACTGTGCGCATTCCATGAACGGCGCGGACAGTACGGTTCATGGCTGCGCAGCGTAAGGGAACCGTATCGTATCATTGGCTGGACACCTGTGACTCACCGATATAACAGATCGTTATATATCATTGGTCCATAGTCAAAACTGATGTCTGAGCTCAATGTATAGTTTACGTTGGATTTTATTTTATGCACTGCATAGATTTTATTGTGCGCTGAGAATGTGCGAGTACTGCGCGATTGCGCAAGCGCGCAGCTCAGAGGCCACATTGGTTGCAGCGTGACAAAATGTAAATACAAATCACTGGCCATAACAGCTTTTCTAAAGCGTTTTATATGGCAGCGTGCTGCTGTACTGCAGCGTACAGTGTCTGCATTGAATGTTTCACATCATTTCAACCCTGGTCAGAAATTCTCTGAATGCATACTGACAGTTCTCTCAAGTAGAGCGTTGCCAAAAGAATTTGTTCCAATACTCCAAATGACAAGCCAAAGTTTTACTGTAAACACCTCTGAAAAGGTCAGATTTCAGAGTAGGCTCACTTCTGCATATGGTAACTATGTGTAAATGTGTAGGCATGTGTCATTCAGAAAAGCGGACAGCTTGTCTGAGACAAAGCATAATATGAGCTGAGCTGAAAAAGACAGATTTATCTTAATATTGTATATTTTTATTTATGTTTTATATTCTCAGTGTCATAAAAAAATCAATTCAATAACTTTCTTTTATTCCTTTATTAACTCTCGTCTGCCTCCTTTTGTTGACGTTGCCTTCAGAACTGCCTTATTTCTTCATAGTCCTAACAATGTAGAAAAAACAAAGGTTGTTACATTTTAACTTCTGTTGCCTTTCTTTAACAAACCAGTCTGCCCATTTGCTTCTAACCCCAGGCATCCACGCAACTTTCCCTCACTGGATATGCTCCATTTTCTCTGACAATTCTCTGCAAGTTAGAGAGAAGATTATGTCTGAAAATCCTAGTTGATCACCAGCTTCTGAAGTACTCGGACCAACCCGTTTGGCATTAACAGACATGCTACATTCAAAGTCACTTTAACTCTTTTTGTTGCTCACAGCGTTTGCCCAGTTTGAACTTCATCAAGTATCATATTCACCATGAAAGATAAACCCAAATGCATTGAATTGTTGATTATGTGTGTTAATAAGATATTGGACCAGCGTTCTAAATAAAGTAGCCAGTCGGTTTATTTCTTAGTTAAAATGACAATTTACTAAGTTACATCATTAAATAACATTTACATAGATTAAATAAGCTGCATTTCATGCTGGTCTTTTGCTCATTTGATAGTAGTTCAAATGATGATAGCAGTTCAAATGATGAATTTAACACTAGTATTGTACTGATTGTTGCTTCCATTTTCATACAAGTTTACAATGGTAAAGCTGGAACAAACCAACAGAGTAAATGTTAGTTCTTTCAGTGGGGAAATATGATCAGCCAGAGGTCAAAGTCATGATCTCATCCGACAAAAGATCATAAAAACATTGATTACCACCATAAAACTTAAGTGGCCATGGCTTTTAATTATTATTCCCAACTTTGATTTGAATGCCTGAGCATGTCAAGCGGAAACATCCCACAGTGCTATTCATAAACTGTGTTGACTACCAGATATTTTACACCCACAGAGAGCAGAAGCCCAAATTAACCTGACCTGCCTGTAATATTGCTGCATATTTAGCTATAACACACTGTGTTCCAGTCAATTCCTGCCTCCGCTCCCATTTGTAGTCTCAATTTACCCTTTAAACTGGCACTGAACTTGGCACATCACAGCCAGCCCACCATGCAATGTGTCTGATTATGTAAAATTCTCCTCCGTGTTCTTGCTATTGTGTGACAAACACTAGTGGAGGCCCGATAAACACATCCTTTACAAGCAGTCAACACCAGACACGTCATCTGGCGCGGCAGAAATAGACACAACTGACTAATTAACTGTGAACTCATTTTTGGCTCCCTGGCTATATCAAGTAATGTTGAGAAGAAAGAGTAGACATGGCTAAACATAGATAAGTCCAAAGTCTGGTTGGAGAAAGTGAGGTTAGTAGATTAGCTTGCTTTCACTCCTGGCATATCGATGGAACCCATTAGCGTTTTAACACACACGAGCCGATGAGCTCGTAACCCCAACCCTATCCAACAACTGATACAAACGCAGTCATGTTCAAAACAGGGTTATTTGGCTCTCATTCTTACACGTTATCGATCACTCAAGCGAACGAGCATGCATGTGCTTACACCGATGGATAAGTTACAATTAATCTAGAATGCATGTTTTTTTTTATGATAAAATCAGAGTGTGTGGAGATAACCCATACATACGCAAGAGAACTTGGGAAACACGACAGAAAAAAAACTCAGCCAAAATCTGAGATGACAACTTTCTTCCTGATATGTACACATAGTTCTGACAAGCCACATTTTGTTGCCCTGTGATTGCCTTCAGGCCTTCCCAAGACTCTGAACCTGCTTTAGCTGAAAAAGCAAGAGAAAGTAGTAGCTCGAAAAAGTTGTAGTGCAATAACGCAGAGAAAACACCAATGTTGGTTAATACTTGAAGATAAACATACAGTGCCGGTGAAAAGTATCCAGACCATTGGATGTTTTATCCTTTAGTTGCTTTTTCAAATTAATCATGATCAACAAAATTTGGCTTTTTTTTTTGACAAAAAAATATTTACAGAAAAACTTCATTATCAAAGTGAAAATGGATTCCTACAAAACAATCACAATTGAATGTAAATATATCATATATGATGATGCTTGTTCACTGATATACAAGACACTTGTATTAATTTACACATAAAGGGTAGCACGGTGCAGGCAACCGGAGGACAAGATTTTATTTAGGGTTGTCAGAACAAAGGTGGTTGAGAATGTATGCACACTTGTAAGATATTTAGCAAATGGAAATGGGATCCCCCCTCCTTTTGACTATTATGCATTGCTTTATGTTTTACACAAAATATACTGAAATTTGTTAGTTTTTTTTTGTTTTTTTTATTCTGGGATTATGACTATTTTGGCAAGGCACTATTGGTAATTAGAGCTAATTACCAATAGTAAGAGCTATTAATAATATGTAGATGTTTTGTGGGTGTTAAAGCTGCAATGAATTGCTTGATATTATCTTGCTGTTTGTAGCTGTTTTCCAGTTGAGCTATTTTAGGCTAGGATCCACTAAGTGGGCATTTCAGCTGAAACAGCACAGGAAATGCTGCTTTCGTCATGTATTAGATTAAAGTGAAGCCTTCTCTTTGATCATCAGCTACACAACTGCACAGGTCAGTGCAGCCTTTCCACTGTGAGTCACTTTGGCTTCCCCTGTCATCCACCCATACACAGTAAATATTTAACTCCGCGTCATTGGTGGCATTCTCGGTTCAAGATTCTGCAACATTTCATTGATTTCAGCGACAATACAAGATTTTTATTGAAGTGGTAGAAAAGTGGCAGGTAGCAGAAGGCTTGGTATTAATTTATTTTTTTAGAAGGGAATCCTGGAAGATTTTCCTGATTTAGACTGCTATGAAAGCAACTATCTCTGCCAAAGTGCAATGAACTCAAAGTCCAGTGAACTCTCTCTTTTATGGAATTACTGCTATTATCGTAACAGAACCACAGAGAGCGATGGCAGTGAGGGGAAGACTAATGGGCAGGGGAAAGTGGTGGGTGGGACAGAAGGTTGGAAAGTTTAGGGGGAGAGGGGAAGAGACGCAGAAAAGATAAGAGGGGAAGGGGGCGGCGGAGTCAGAGGGATACAGGAATGGATGACGTCGGTGGGGACAGAGGGCTATTTTCGGTAGATGAAGAGGGGAGAGAGGGAGGAGAAGGCTGCTGTATACTCCTCTGGGCTGACGTCACGAATGAAATCAACTCAGCATGACCTGACGCCTCGATCATGTGACCTGGAGTGACCTTCGCAATCCACGATTAAATTACTCTGTGTCAGCTGTAGAGCGAAGACCTGCTACAGGCTTAAGGCCTGGTCAAAACAACGGGGGGAAATAAAGAAAGCAAAACAAAGACCCGAAGAAACCTTTTCCTTAAAAAATAAAAAATAAAAAAAGTGGGGTACCAAAGCAGAAGAGTGAGAACTAATTAGAAAGAGCACGAGTTCAAGGGTGGACAGAGCATAGGCGCACCAGCCAAGACTGAATTAGCCTCCAGCTTTGGCTACCCCTAAGCCTGGGACGGAGGAGGATTAGTGGGCTAGGATTCGGGAGAGAGAGTGAGTGTGTGTGTATGTGTGGGAGTGTGTGGAAGTTTTCAACTGTGTGGGTGGAGAGCAGGGCGATTTGGCAAGTTCTGAACTTGCTTGCACTAACAAAGGAAATGCCTGCATCTGGTATTCATCACCAATGTGTACTGTACAAATACACAAACACGCGCGCACACGCATGCATGCATTCATAGCTATTATCTCCTATCAGTTGTTTCTCGCTGCTTAACTTCTGGGAGTAGTGGTGCTCATAAAACAGAGCTGGTGAGCTGAATTGGTGTCCCCCCTCATTTCACGTTGACCTCCAAGAGCGGAGCATTTACAACTAATGCTGCTTGGTGAATGGGCAGAGCCACTGCGAAAGTCCATATCTTTTGTTTTACCAGAAGAAATACGCAAGAAGTCCATTCTGTGTTGCCAAAACCACCTACCCAGACACCCACACTTCCTGCCCTGAGTCTCTCTCTCTTCCTCCTCCTCCTCCTCCTCCTCCCTGTTTTACTCCTGTTCTCTCCCGTCTATCTCTCTATTTTGTTCTGCTCCGTTCTATTTTCTCCTCTCCGCGCTGACACTTAACCTTTGTCGGACCACGGATCCCTCCAGCACCGAGCCGTGGGCAGCCAAACAGACAAATAAACAAACACGCAGAGCTGACACCCTCCCAGCTTGGTCGAGTTTCACAGCTAAAAAGGTTCTTATCGTGGACGGCTTGTGTCCTGTGGGTGGATGTCATTAGCTCAGTTAACACATTCGGTCCAGTTCCCGGCTGTCCTATTGTGGGCCTTTTTAGTGAGAGCAGACCGGCTCTGTAAAAAGCAGCAATTATCAGGTTGATTTTGCGGGGGCTGTTGTAGTTATACTACTTGGAATAGACTGTACAGTGAGAGGTTTGCAGGCCCAGATCAGGGCTTCGGGACTGCACGGAATCACAACACAAAGACTGTGAAGGGGACAAATGTCTCGCTGCACATGTACAGAGTATGCAGAGCTGTGTGAAGTCTTGTGTTACAAACGTGATAGGCCAAGTCATAGCAGGACTTTGTATTCTCACAGGAGACATGAGGAGGCTGAATTTTCAAAGATGACTACGACGCTCGTGCAGGACAATGAGTTTCATAGTAAATAAATGGGAATTTAGGGGGGAACTTATGTGTTTGTGTATCTTAGCTTTTCTCACCTTGTAAGTTCCATTTTTCCAGCAACTACTATGTTATAAGAACCCACCAAAAAATACCTGGAGATGGTCTGATGTGGGGGTGGGAGTTAGATTTAGGTCAAAGGTGTGAATTCAGCTTAGGTGAAGTTTAAGGTTAGGCATGTAATAGTACTGGTTTGGTTTCAGATTAGCGTCGGGGTTGGTTATAGAAATGATTAAAAATTGGATGGAAGTTAATGCAAAGTCCTTGTGAAGACTTTGCACACCGACTGCAAGAACTTCTATGTGTGTATATGTCTTTCTGCACACATAATAGAAAAATATACTGTGTGTGTGTGTGTCTGAATATCCATATGAAAACCACCTCCTGAATACTAGTCTTCTGAATGTCGAACTGCAGGAGTATTTATTACCCTTTAACTTTTTCATATTGAGTCGCATTACAACTACCACAAACTATATAAATTGTTCCTTTCTCGCTCATTGTATGGGTTTAGTATTAGTATATTGCTAAAAGGGACGAGGGACTTCCCAATTCTTGTTTTTGACAATGGTTTTCTTCTATGAAGACAACATAGGTAGGATGCTCAACTTCCCTGTCAGCAGATTAACACAACTCAGCTCTGGATCTCTCTGGTTTCTCTAGAGTTACCATGGTGTTACTTGGAGTAACTTAGAGTTACTTGGATGCTTTTCTGATAAATGCACCCCTTGCCTGGCCTGCCAGCATAAATGGATGACCATGTCTTGATGGGTTTGGAGTTGTCCCATACTCTCTCCGTTTCTTAGGTTAGAGACCTTCAAAGCTTGGGATGCTGTTTTGAACTTAGCTTTGCTTTAAACATCTCCAAAACCTTGTCCCTGACCACTTTCTTGTGCTCCATTGGCCTCGTGATGCTGTATGTTCATTACATTCTTTAACAAACCCCTGAGGCCACCTTAAAACAGTTGTGAGATTAAATTACAAACAGATGGACAAAGTGAAGTGATTTCGACTTCTAAAGTAAATTTATTGCACTGAAATTGATTTACGTTTATTAGCATAAAGCAAAAATACAAACACACACCTCTCTTTATTTGTAAAGCGAATTGAAACCATGTATCATTTTTCCTCCGTGTCACAATCGTGCTTTACTTAATTGCCACTTTAACAGACACTCCCAGTAAAACAGATTTTCAGCTGCATTCGTAACGTTAAAAAAATGCTCAAGAGGAACGAGCACTTTTAAAAGTAAGCGTTCCTCTTGGATGTGTTCCACACTTCGCAGCAAGCAAATCACCCTTCCATTGTTATAAAATGGCAGATAATTAAGTATTCCTTTCTTTTCAAGTTTAGCCAGAACCAGTGAGTAAACTGTAGAGTCAGAGCATACTTAGAATGCTGCAAAAACCCCAGAGCCAAAATATGAGGAACGGCATTCTCGTTACTCACTTGGCTCACATGCAGTGTCTCATCATTTTACCCTCCACTTGGGAATGTGTTGACTAAGGAAGGAGTGACTAACATGTTCTAAGTCCTTTATAGAAACAAATACAGGCAATATATATTGTTACTCATAACTGTGGAGGGACATATAAACACTCTATACCATACGACATGATGAATGCACCATCTGTGAAGACTGAATGCAGTAAGAACAATTGCAAAACCTTTGGATGGAATCCAGCACACTGTGTGAGCCGCTCGGTCTACAGATCTTGTCGGGTTCAGTCAGTATTCGCTCAGTCTGAACGAACGGAAAAGTATGTGCTTTAATGTACGCCCTCATCTCCGCAAGGAACTTTCTGTTTTAAATTGAAGTGAATGTGTAGGTCTCCGCTGAAGTTTTAACAACAAGACAAAAAAAAAAAAAAAGTTTCCCAGAAGAAATGTCGTGACTCGCGTTTCTGGAAATGGGGGCTCTGGTGGAGAATGTTCCTGGCCTGGATGTTCGGTAGTTACTGTAAACTGTGATTGTGACTAAATCGTGGTCTAAAAAGTGACACTTTCTTTTCTTGTCCACTGTTACCGCCTGTTCCGCGCAGCTTCTCTCCCTTTTTTCTCGCCGACACTCGCCCTGGCACGGTGTCTGCTTCGGTGTATGAGGCCGCAGAACTCTGAGATAGATGTGTCATCAATCATCTGTGCTGTGAGCCGGGAGGGCGAGCGGGCTGAACTTCAAACAGGGCGCCTTTCTGCAGGTGTGGGATCGAAGGGCCCGTCTGCACTAAAACCATCCCCCATTCGGCCCCTCTCCGCTGTGTGCTCATGTGACACCTTTTCAGATACCAACACAGTACCTTGTGTTCTTTTGTGCTGTGTTTGAAAAAGTAACACTCTTCTCACACCACATTTGTTACTACTCGCTACTACTATGACCAGGCTTCTTTAGGTTATGTAATCCAGAGATTATAGAATAGCACAGTCGAGATTATTTAGCCTCCACTGGAAGCTAGGTAAATCGGCAAAATCCAAGCTTTCTCAGATGTTCGCAATAAATACATTAACAATTTAAATATTTTTTTTATTCCACGTTTTGATTATTACTGCTGTACCAAAATTGTTGAAGCCACTGTACAGAATTACTCAAAAGAACATACACTTTTAAAAACGCTTCAAATACTACTGGATCCTTGGACCACCCTTTGGTCTCCTCACACATTGACACTGTTTGGAAGAAGGCCCAGCAGAGGCCGTACTTCCTGCGGCAACTGAAAAAGCACAAACTTGAGAAAGTTTTACATCGTCGTTACTCAGCCTGTTCTGTGTTCGCCCATCTCTGCAGAGAGGATCACCAGGACTGACCTTCCCTTGTTGTAAGCATTTAAAATAAAGAAACAATTTCATGTTTGCTTGTTGTTTTTTTGTCTTTATCAAGAGCAAAGAAGAGCCGAAGTCAAATTCCTTGCTGTTATGTATAAGCTTAGTAAATAATGGTAATTATGATTAGTCTGGTGAAGTGCTATGCTAATGTTTGGATGTTAATGTCTTCTGATATGACTCATTGATAATTTGGCTCATAACAGCTGTCAGTGCAGATTCAGTTTATTGTGTGCAGAGAATACTACCATAGAAGGCAATTTGCTATTATAAACTTAGGACTTTGCTTGGTCCGAAGGTATCTGAGTGCAGTGTGGAGAGAACTAACACTGAAAAACAATATGACACAGTGCAATAGGTCGTGATTACTAAAATCGCACTAAACAAAGACATACTGGGGGTAACACTGACAATCAACACCAATAACAGGCGTCACAATTTGAATTTTATCAGGAACTACATCTACCCTGAGTCCTAAAACGAAATCTGAACATCCCTACAGAAATGCTTACCTGGATTGAAATTGACTTGACAAAATTCCAGATTCCAGTAAAAATCATGTATAAGTACCAGAAAAAGTTAACAAAAGCCTGATCAAATTTGCTTCTTAAGCAATTCACTTGAATTCACTGGCAGACAAAAAATTATTACTTCAGTTAACATAATACTAAGCTCTTGGGAATTTCTCTGAATCATATGCACATGAAAATGTTGTGCATCATCACAAGTCAGTACAGCCACATCATATACTTGCAAGAGCGCAGTAGGCTTGGTCCAAAATGATGAGATGAATCCATGACAGCTTCTGCACTGTTTGTTTTTCCTCTCCAGCAATTTGTAAGGAGCCTGTAAAAATAACACATTGTCCCTGTTGTTTCAAAATAGAAAAATCGAGTAGTCAACCAGCAGCATCTTGATTTAAAATCAAAGACGTGAAAGAAGAATCTGTCCTCCTGTCTCTTTCTGCTTTGTTCTCCTCATATCTCAGGTTTCAATGAACACAACAGAGATCAACAAACAATGAAGAAACATAAGAGACCTGAGTGTAAGAATATAATGCAGCTAAAACATTCTGTTTTAGAGGATCAGCAGTTTCTTATTGACTTTCAACATTACTCGTCGGAGAGGTGTGCTAACTCCTATGTCATCCCTTTTATTGCGTTCTAGAAATTCCACATCGCAAGTGTCTTATTTTGCACAAAGCCATAAGTTATCTGTAATCACAGAGCTGACAGAGAAAAACCATTTCAATCCCTCATTGTCTGCAGAATCTTGAAAACCCATTTTGTTAGTCAGAGACTTAAGAAAGGAACAAACCTTTCTCATTATTCAAACTACGTCAGCCCTTTAAATGTCGCATATTCATTGACTGTACGCAAAACAACATTGTAATTAACAGAAAAAAAGGCCTGTGTTCAATTAATCTAAATAATCACCTAGTGGATTAAGTTACTGAGATTCTGAACCATGGAGTATATCAGTTGATTCAATCTGTATCGTACCGGTCCCTTCTGAATAAATTAAGGTATCATCTGCATACATTTGAATACAGTTAAAACATACAGATGCAAGTTCTTTACTGTGGAAAGAAGAATGGTGTGAGGGTGGAACACCAGCAGACGTCTTCGTAAGCATGATTCATAATTTTCTAACAAATCTACCAAATAATAAAAATCAAAAAAACCTAAATTTCAACCAAGTATATTATTTTTCGTCATTCAAAATTGTTATTGATTAACTGTGGATGTTATTTATACAAATTACAAATAACAACGAGGCCGGGAAACATAAATCTTCTTGATCTGTTGGACTTTAAATTTGGTTTAATTGTTTTCAATATGCTGCTCCATCTTATGATTCATTTTGTTTCTGTGATGGTGTTACTTTGGCCTTAATGTCTCAGTTTTCTGCTCTTGTACACCTGATTTCCACCTGCTCAATCACTCACCTGAATCGCATCCAGTAATAAAGTTCCCAGTACCCCTCAGTTCAATCCCTTCATGTCAGATCCTCCTGCTGAATTTATTTTCTGTCAATCAAATTTTATTTGTGTAGCACATTTCAGCAGCAAGGCATTTCAAAGTGCTTTACGTCACAACAAACGCAAAAAACGCAAAGTAATTTTTTGGTTCTGTTAATTAAAATATTATTTTCACTGGTCTTATTTCTTCGTTCTGCACTTGGGTTCTTGATGACACTTTAAAAACATTTACATTTTACTTAGTTAATTGTTAATTTATTACTATTTCAATATGCAGGCGACGGCTTATGCCCTTAACATCCCCTTGAATATGATCAGGGTGATCTTAATCTTCAAGTAGTCTTTATCAAGAAACAGCTCATCTTTGCTTTAGTCTTAAATAGACTTAAAGGAAAACATGTACACGCTATGTTCTCAGATATAAGGAAATAATAGAAAACATCTACGTATGTTTCAAATACCTAATTGTAAATGTGTGATTATCTCAGTAATATTTTATGACTTAAATATACTTACCATGGAGGAAATACTAGACACATTTATAAAAGAAACAGTTCAGATGAGTTGTGATTCTGGAGAATCCGGCAGAAATGTCGTAATAAAAGGATATAGGGGTTGCAGTTTTATGTAGTAAATAACAAAAAAGCAAATGGAGAAGTATTGCCTGTTCTGTTCAAATTTTGAGTCAATATAAAACGCAAAAAAATTGTTTCATCCATTTTTGATTTAACTCATTTTGATGACTAAGAAAATTGTAAAAAAAAAAATTAATAAAAAATAACTACTTTAAGTATATTTTACATAATTTCTATTAAGACTTTTTTTAGATGAAACTCTTAGCTCTTTTTCTCCGAGCACTTCTTTCCTCTTTTTTCCTCTCTTTGTGCGAGTGTTTCTCATGAAATGATTTTTCCTAAATGAACACACCTTGCATGATCCGTCTTATCATCCAGTCTGCATCAGCATGCATGAGAAGCGAGCATCCTTACTTCATGTGCCAGATTCCTGTGGCCATGCTGTGAGTTAGCAAGGTGTGGCTGTCCTACTCACAGCCACTCAGGATGAATCAGGAGGAAATGGTGGCAGCAGCAGCAGCAACGGCTGGAGAGGCGCCGGGCACGGTTCATTTTTCTCCTGGGGCACTGGGCGGCCCTGCAGCTGACATTGATGGATAGGAATGTTGCTCACCCACACACACTTACACGCCCACACATGTCCCACACACTCACACAGCAACGCTCTGATGCACAAACTAGCAGACAGACACACAATCTCAACCCCACACACACGCATAGACACATGGCCCGGGCCGAGCAGATCTGTCGTTCTGTGTGAATTGTTTACGACCCGCCCACATGGCCTTCCTCCTCTGTCAATAAACTTCTTCCCAGAAGTATGTGTGATGCATGATCATGTAGATGGGTATTTGTGGGGGTTGCGCCTGTGTTCTTCATCACGGGCTTCACCATGTGCATCCTGGTGCAACATCGTCAAACCCATTTAGCGTTCGGGCTGCGTGATGACAAATGTGAGCATTAACTTTTGTTTTTCGCCTTCATTTGTCACATTAGCAGCGACAGAATGAGAAAACATACTGCATCAGGTGTTTGTATATTGAAACAAATGACACACAGAAAGCATAATTCTCCACCAGAAACCCTGAATCCTTGCTTGACTGAAGGATGAGAACTGTAGAAGACGAGGCAAGATTGAGATTACATGTGGTGGGAACTGTGCCTTTGTCAGGCAACCTGTTAGATTTTCAACTCAACTGCAGGGTTTAATCTGGGCTAACCAGGTCAGGGTATTCCGTTCGACCCTAGCCAAACCTGCTGACCAGTGCAGCCAAGAAAGAAACTGACTCGAGTGCCCAGAGTGAGAAACATCACAACCAGTTAGCTCTTTCTGGTTTGTGAGACTCCTGGCCAGAGTCTCACAAACCAGCATGACAAGCATCGAAACAAGCTTATGAGGTGCAGCATTCGACTCCAACAGGGGGGGTGGGTTTTTTTCAAGTAGGAGTTGAACCAACTCCTTTCACTTTCCTTCACTGAGTCAGCATCTTCCAGCGAGGAATAAAAAGATCGAGGCAGATAAGCAGCAAGAGGGAGCCGCCTGGGCTACGAAAAGACAGCCACCTTTGTCTGCTTGTGTAGCCTCTGTGAGATAATGCCAGTGTTTTCTTTTGAACACACACTGCATTTTCTGTCTCTTTCTCCCTTGTACACACACACACACGGATGCACAAAAGGATGATTCATATCGTATTCAGCATGGTAACATGCTAGTGGGGCACAGTGTCCCCTGCAAAGTGGGGAGGAGTGTATCTTGCTGTTATCAGACAGACAGTCTGTGCTGCTCCAGAGCCAAAGGCAGAAAGGAGGGACAGTTCTTGTCAAGTCCATGTTTTCTTTTGTGTGTTTTTTTTTTACTATCACAATGCACAACATGTTGCTTGTGTCCTTGATGTGAACTTTATCATGATGATTATCACAAGTTTAAAATAATTGGAAGCAATCGCTCCGCAATGCTACAATGGACTGACTTTATATCAACATTTTTGCGGAAACAGCCCACGTCTTTGTTTGTAAACGTATGCATCACTTAGAGTGTACAGAGGTTCAGTTTAACAACAACAACAAAACTGTGTTATATTTTAACTTTCTATTGAACTTTATGAGAAAATAATACTTTCTTAACAGTTAGGTTAAGCTGCAAACTTGCATATCTCCAAGTGGAACATTGTGGTTGAACACAGTCAAAAATTGTATGAATACAGAAGCCTGCATGTTGGAGAGGTGCAAAAGGTTATGGTAGGGATAAGTATGTTAAAGGTCTAAATCTGTGATTTATTCAACACTAAAAAATATATAAATAAATAATAATAATTTAACATGGAGCCTCCATGGATCAGAGTTGCTTGTCCAATTGCACAATATGATTAAGATCTGGGGAAATATGACGCACGATATACAAAAGGAAACTCAGCGCCTCAAACTTGTCACCCTCCTCATCAAACAAACATCAAACCCTTTTTGCCACTTTTTCTCCCACCACTTACACCCCCACCTTTGACAGATACATGTAAAGACCTTAGCAAACCAGGATTACCCCACAAGACATGAAGTTCTCGAGATGTCCTGAATCATCAGAAGTTCTCCTTTGTCAAACTTGCTCTTATTCTTTTGCCTGCTTTTCCCCCCTCAGAACACATTGTTCACTTGTCGCCTAATATACACCACTCACTAGCTAATGGCATGAAGAGGATGTAATCAGTGTTATTTCTTACACTTGTCAGAAATCATAATGTTATGCCTGACTGGAATTCAAAATTGTATGAAAGGTTTCTATTCAAACTGGTTTATTGTGCTAATGTACAACAAACGAAGCACTCCACAAGACACACAAATTCAATTCATATTCAGAAATATATAATCAAATTATCCCAACACAATCTGGTCATATAGACAGAATAGAACGGTTTGATCCTGGGTATTTTACTTAATAATGCTTTTTAACAGATTGTAATTTACTGATTACGTCTAATTAATTATTGGCTGATTTGTTTGTTTTGCTTATGCTCATGAAGCTTTGACAGCGCGTATATTATTTCCCTAAACAAAGCAGTGAACCCTGCCAGCAGTTTTTTGTTTACCGGTGAACAGGCCCAGTATCCAGGGGAGGGTGTTTACCTGCTCTGTTGCCCGGTGACACGTACGTCGTCAGTGGTTGGCAACGCCCCTGACTCGAAAGCTTCATTTCATTGACGTTCTTTTAAGGCGGTATGAGCCTGACTGGAGAATTCACTTTCACCGTATAGTGTCTAATTCAGTTGCGAGCCCTGCGTCTCAACCCCTCTTTGAGACGCAGACGCAGTCACGGCTTTTGACGCAGTTGGATATTGAATACCTCTCTCAGCTGCTGTTTTGCGTGAACCCCCACCCCCACTACTACCGTGATCCTGCTGTGGCGGGAGGATGGAGTTCCACCTTAAATCAACTGTTGACACAACAAGAACTCTTCTCTCCACCCACATCCGAACGGAGCCAGTTTAAAGAGGAGTCTCACCTTCCCGGCTACGCTGTTATCACCGAGAAACACACCGGCGTACCGAGAACAGCCGGACGCATTGGGACATATCCGCTGCTATTGGTCAAGACTTCCCGGACTGCTATTAAAGTGCGTGAAGAGGCGCGCTGTGACACACAGGAGCCGGCGAAATACGGGGAGAGCCACGAGATACAAAAACTGTTGTGGATGATATTCAAACTGTTTGGATTTGTCTAAGAGTTTGGTTTACCTTACATACCAAAGCTGGGGCAACAGACTGGAACTCAGCTCAATTCCCAGCGAGGCTTTACAGTTTTCGCCACAATAATTGGTAAGTACGCAATTATAACATTTTTGGAAAGTTTGCTTCTTGTGGTCGAGAGGTTTTCGAAAAGCTTGACTCGGGCTTTGTTCTGTTGGAAGGGTCAACCTTGTTCACCGTTCTTCGTGTAAGTTCTAACAACGCAGCTAATTTATTTCGTCGCAAATTTCACTTTGAACTTGAGATGTGTCATCATTCGCATGTGTCATATGTCTCCTTGTATCGTGATACTTAGAAGTATGCTACACCACACATCAGCAATATATATATATATATATATATATATGTATATATAGATAGATAGATAGATAGATAGATAGATAGATAGATAGATAGATAGATAGATAGATAGATAGATAGATAGATATATATATTAGTTTACTGATAATATTTGTTTACTATTAGTTTACTAAAGAATGAATGGCACGACTGCAGGTTTTTATTGTGGAAGGTTATTATTCCACTAGGGGGCGACTGAGTATCTTGTTTCATGTCAGTTTGCCCAGAGATCTTCTTTTTCACTCTGAAGACAGTCGACGTCTCTTAAGTAAATATACCTCCAAGTGTTCTATGACATATTTCTCTTCTTCTTCTTTTTTCCGCATTAAGAGTAGAGGGTTTGGAGCATTGCATGATGTAACTTCTTGCACGAGCATGCTCAATCGGCTGCCATATTCCGGTTTCTTTTCGCTGGAACACGTGGGATAAATACAGGACCCATTATGAGTTATGTGGCATCCTTGTTCCCTACGGGAATAGCTGATTGTTTACAATGTGGACATTTGCATAATATCCTTTGCCGTTTTAGTGATGCTGCACACGACTGCATGCTTCTGGGCTCATGGGGGAAGTTCTATAAATATTACAGTATATCTGATAGGACTTACTGGAAACAGGTCGTTACGGTTTACAACAGGTATTTAAAGTAGATAGTGCTACCTGAGAAAAACTAAACAAAAATTTAAAAAACTGCCAGGACCTTTACATTTAATAAAGGGCCATACTTTTGTATGGCCCTTCGCAATAATAGTCTGCGCTTTGATGAGTAGTTATTTTGAGGAGAAGTGCTATTTTGAGCGGGTCGCACAGTTCTTCTTAGAAATGAACGCTGAGAAATTTGAAAATAATACAAAGTGTAAGTATCGGTTAGTTAAGCCGGTAATAATTGATATAAACATATTATTTCAATCCTCCTCTGCCTTGGTAGATTTAAAGGAACACGGACAAGCATCTTTGAGCTTCTGCGGTGTGGGCACATACTTTGTTCTATGCTGTAATTTATTATGAATGGCCTAAACTCGCCTGCCCTCCACGTGGGTGTGGATCTCACATTTTAATTGGCTGACATCAGCAGCCGTCCTGGAAGAGCTCTGCCGCCATTGGCTCGCTTGCTCCGGGGGCTGTGGGCGGATTTTCGTCGATGGTGGAAGTGGGATACTTTGTGACAATGTTCATTGTCGGTACATCCACTGGGGCTGCTGTAGGTTTGAGAGCGCTGCGGAGAGCCTCTCGCTTCTAAGCCGAACAGGGCTTGCAGCTCCGCTCCTCTGAAGGTTGCAGCAACCTCAGTTAACATTCAGAAGGAGTTTATTACTATTATTATGATTTTTTTTTTTCTAATCAAACCTCGCATTTTTAAAGGTTATTACCATACGATCGCCTACATTTTTTTTTGTTTGTTTTGTTTTTTGCTGACAATATAATTCCGTTTCTGTTTGGCTTTTGCCCAATGTAGCATTTCGGAAGACTTGCTTGCAACTTGGAAAGAAAAGAAAAAGAAAAAAAAAACGCTGCAAGGAGATTTAAATAAGGAGATTAAGCAAAGACAAAAAGCGACTCTGCAGTGTTAGTTGATTTCCTGCGGGGACGTTCTCATGAAATCGACCGGACTTGGTTTTATTCTGACGCGCGGAGGACGCACGGAAGGGTTAATAGACACAAAGCTCTGAATGCTGCCTTCCAAGAGACGATAGTCGAAGCGCCGGATTCCGCTTCCTCCTCCTAAACCCTTTCTTCATCCCGACTCTTGCTCGTCTTGTCTTCCCCTCCCTCCTCCCTTCCCGTCCCTTCCCCCCCACCCCCGCCGTCTCCGAGCACAGGTTATCGAATGGACCAGCATCCCAGCGCCCGGAGCTGCACCAGTCGCGGGACTTCGTCCTGCGAGGCCGTCCCGGCTGAACCCTCCATGAATCTGTACATCCACTCCACCACCGGCACACGCTTCGAGCTCTCCCTGCCCCAGGAGGAGACCGTGGAGGGACTGAAGAGAAGGCTCTCGCAAAGACTCAAAGTACCCAGAGAGAGACTCGCTCTGCTTCACAAAGAAACGTGAGTAAATCTTCCAAGGTGGACCGGTGGTGTTTTAACAGAATGCATTGTGTAGGATAACGATCTCGGGATTTCTATGTGGTATTTTCCTTTAAGAAACCTCTCTTCACGCGCACTGACATCACCCGCCCTAACAGTATTCTTTAGTTTTAAGATGGGCACATTTGTTGCATTAACCCTTTCATTCTCAGGTGATTTATTTATTTTATTTTTTTCGGTCCACACAGAAAGAATAGGAGGAGTAACCTTGCCTGCAGTGGTCTAGGTGTACATGAAAAACGTTCACATTAAACTGCTGAGTGAGTGCACACCGTTGCTAAAACTGCGTGAGGACTGTTGGGAGATGAAATCTGCAGACTTGAATTGATTCAAATGCAGAAAGCATGGCTCTATAGTTCTGCTGTATTAATCAAAACATGCATTCATAAGAGGAGTTTCACATATGTGGCAGCGTACATTGATAAGATGCTTAACAACACTCATATTTGAGATAATAATGTAGTGGGATCGACTGGCCAGAATATTGCTGAATACTCAGGAACTGCAGCTATAGCAGTATTAAAGCAGGCCTGCAAGGCAGAAGGAATAGTTAACCCTTTTGTTATTTAAGACTAAAGCTCTCAAATGCTCTGCAACTTAAACAAGGGAAAGGCAGCGCAGGTGGCGTTATTCCAAAACTGGAAACGGGGTTTGTTTTACATGCAAACAGTTGGCATTGTTTTTCAATCTGCTTCCCCTCCTACCTATTGTAATCACCCTATAAGTCACATCATCCTTTAAAACCTGAACAGGCTTCTTAATCTCCTCTTGCGCCTCGGACGTGTCAGCCTACTGCCGGCCTTTGTTCAGCTGCACAGGGTAACATTTGGATCATGCATGTCACAGGCTGTCCTAAGCATCCTTTGCTTGGGGAAGAAGAAGAGCAACACATGAATAGCATGTTTGTGGGGTGTCGCGATCTACAGGGAAGCAGTATTTTGGAGCAGGTATGGCTGCTCCTGTTCTGCAACAAACATCAAAGTGCAGAATGAAGAAAACCCATTTTGGGATGTGTGGTTGTCTAAAATCTAAAATTGTTTAAGTACCAATCATAAAACTGTGTTGTAGAGCCATTTGTTTCTTGTCACAGCTTTTGCAGTTTGTTCTATCTGTTCGCACAGCCAGAAGAAAGTACTTACCTCCACTTAGGCAAGTGGCAGCACTGCGAGCACTTGTCAAGCTGCACTATAGTCGAAATTGAAAAATGACAGCCCAATCAATACATCTCTTTCATGAAGCTTTTCACCCACGGCTCTTTTCCAAACTAGTTTTGAAGTCTGCCTAACACCCCCGAAGTCCCCCAAGCACTCCTTGCTGAGGGGTGTTTGGGTGTCTATAGAGAGAGAAGATACTGTCAGCACAGTCTAATTATCTCGATCTGTGTAACCCTGCAGGCGACTAAGTTCAGGCAAACTTCAGGATCTAGGCATCTCTGATGGAAGCAAGTTAACACTTGTACCAACAGTCGAAGCAGGATTAATGGTAAGCCTTGTCCTAATGTTATTTTGGTTTAGCTTGGAATAAAATTACAGAAAGCACATTCAGTTTATTTAAAAGCTGCAAAAATACATTTGTTTACATAAAGCATAAATGTATTTTTTTTTTTTATTTCTGTGCAGTCTCAGGCATCAAGACCAGAGCAGTCAGTAATGCAAGCCTTGGAGAGTCTAACAGAAACTCAGGTAAGGAAGTTGTTTCCTTTGAATTACAAGAATCTTGCAAATGAACTGATGATTTATTGTTCTTTCTCTGAGCTTTCACAACATCTGGATGTTTTGTGCCCATTTGTTTTGTTTTTTTGTTTTTTTTCTTTTAAAGAGTTTTAACTGTAGTTAGCTGTGTTCAGAAATTACTTAATTTGATACAAGCTGTGCAAGGCTGCACAATGATGTTTCAATTGTTTAATCTTGGCCCCCTAAACAAGCCAAGCTAGGCGTCCTGTGTGAAGTGTTGGTATATAATAAGCAGCAACACCCTTCTGTATCCTAGTAACGTCTGCGATAGCGTGTGTGTGTGTGTTTGTGCGTTTGCGTGTGCATGCACTCTGCTGCAGGAGGCTATGAGAGAGTAAACTACACACAAAAAGACTTATTTGTGAGCACATAAGAGCCCTGATGCTCACTTTCATGTTTCTATTTCTACAATCTCTCTCTCCACTTCTTCTGTATTTCATGGACTTAACAGACCCACAGACGCACAAGCACACACACACGCACGCATACTGGCTAGTTTCCAGGAAGTGTGCTGAGGCTGCATGGCAATTGAGTACACTGTAGTCCCACTCACTCATAAACAGAGTGCTGGATCATCAGATGGCAGCCTTCTCATTCTGTATTAGCATAGGGTTCCTGGAAGCCTCGCATGTATATATGTCCTAAGATGGGCCCACACCCTGCACTTACAGTGAAACAGCTCTTAAGGCCTTATTAGATACAGCATGTATTTGAGTTAGTGTGACATGACTCATTGAAATGATCAATAGTGAGAGTAAAAAAAAAAAAAAAGCTTCGCATCAGCCACAGAAAGAAACTTGGCTAGAAGAGAGGTGATAAGGCCGAACACACTTAGACAACATTGTGACGTATGACGCTGTGTGCAGCTGACTGACTGACTCACATCGACTTCCTTTTGGCAGTGTTGGGCAATGGTGAGACGTACGTAACTGCATCAGTGTGATGTCAAACCAATGGTGAAACTGAGCACTCGGGTGTGAGAGGTTTAGTCCAGCGAACGACGCCGACCTGCACTCAGCCAGAAATTTTATCTTAGGATGCAGACTGCTCAGAGCAAGCTGTGGCTCTCTATGGCCTCCCTGATTATTTTATGGTGGAAATCCTGGCCTCGTCGTTTGTGTGTGAACTCAGCATGCGCCTCGTAGCACTGACAGCAGATGACTGCATGTGTGTAGGTGTGTGGACATGTTGCTCTATGTGTGTTTTTTTTTTTTTTTCAGCACTAGTGGGCTGGAAGTAAGCCTTGCCCCTAAATAAAAAAAAAAAATAATAAAAAAAAATAAAAATAAATAAATATATATATATATATATATATATATACATATATATATATATATATATATATATATGTGTGTGTGTGTGTGTGTTTTTTTTTTACCAGATGTAGATTCAACTGCCAACCCAGAACAGCAGCTTCCTCACTTGGCCTCTCGTCTGAGTCGTAACCCTATTTCGCTAAGATTCGTTATGAGTCAGACACACTGTTTCTTAAGAACTGCTTACCGTTTACATTACTTCCAGATTCATATGCTGATTGTAGTCCTGCATAAGAGGACTGTGACAAAAAAGGGCAGCGTGTGAATCATATTGAAAGGAGGGGGAAAGTTCACGAAAAGGCCTAACACTGCTTTTGTGTGTTTATATCCTGAGAAATTGATTGAATTTATAATTCATGCAGCAAAATGGAATGCTATAGATTGTGGGGAGATTAGTGATATGGGGTCAGATTAGAAAATAGGAGCACAAAAGCTCTCCCTCATTTCCTTTCTTCCTTCTAACTCGGGGTGGGGGCCGGGCTATCAAAAATCAATCAATGCACTTAGCTTTTTAAAAGTGTCTGACACGGTAACTGATATCCCTAAACACCTAAAAATAGCCTCCGGGTGATTCAGGGTGGTTTTTGGTAGTCACAGATGAAGTGGACATAAACCCGCAGACCCCCTTTATTTAAGCACTTATCTTTCTAAATGTCTCTGGTTAAGTGAGATCCCGTTTCAAATTTGAGTGTTTTTCCAGGAAGTGTGTGTTCATGGAATATGGACTGGGTGGATCACCTCATGTGTTCTCCTTTATCTGGATTAGATGTCCCCGGCTAGCGGCTATATAGCTAGGAAAGCAGCTTGCTAGAACACGCTGATTTGTCTGAGGAATGTGTGTGTCATGTTATAGGGAAAATGTTTTATGGAAGTCGAGATCTGGTAATTATCGAAATTATGTTTTTCTCCCCAGTGTCCCCCATTTTCTCCTTCTCCCTCTCTTGTTCCTGCTTAACAGCTCTCTCAAGGCACTATAATTTAAATGTGCTGTGGTTTGCAAGTTTGGCTGTAGCTGCCTCTGTTTGGCCATGATGGCTGGCTTCTTTAGCTGCCTTAATTCCTCGTCTGGCATCAACTAGGCTCTTTTTTTCATGACATCTAAGCTGTATTAAGCCACTGACTCCTGACAGCCCATCAGAATGCGCTCGCCTGCACTACTTTCTTCTCCTTCTGTCTGCTAAGGAGAGGTTGTGTGTACAGCTTATATTTACACTCACAGATCTGAATTGAAAGGATGTACTTAGTAGGATTTCTGATCTTTGTAATAAAAAACCTGAACCATATAATAAAGCGAACGTATACTTGTATAGCAGCCAGTCAAGTAACATGAAGGGAACTCAAACAGTGACATAATTTCATCTTTTATTGATTATTGCAGTTGACAGAAACAAAAAGAATTTGTGTTACTTTCGAAACACAGAGACTATTTGCTCATTGATGCACGTTGATGCTTGAATAAAAGCCAACCAGGCGGGCAGCCATCACCCTCACCATCCCCCTCCAAATGCACTTCCCCCATTTTAGTCATCTCTTTGTTCCTGTCTTAAAGCATCAGCACCAAACTGCCCAGCTCACAAACCATCAATGCTTGAGTCACTCTTTAAGCTGAGCTGTAACCCCACAGTCCTTGCTTATACTGGATGCATGCATTGGCTGCTGTCGCCGAGTCAAGCGAGAGTGGTGCATCCTGATTTCAGAATCAATGCCCTGCCCAACTGGAGTGATGCTCAGCTGGCTGCAAATTGACAAATTTTGCCTTGAATTTGCACAGATTGCTGAGGGAGGAAGCTGTGTGCTGCCATTCCATATGTCCCAGTAGAATACACTGTTACATATCTGCTCTACTTTTCCTCTCTCGCTCCCACCGACAGGCACCTCTTGTCCTTATGCTCCCCTCCGCCTTCTCCTCATAAACCCACGGTTCCCTCTCATCTTTGTCTCACTCAAGTAACCATGGATGGAGCTCAGCTTTGCCATTATCCCTGCAAGCAGACAGATGCAAACTAAAAAGACCTAACAATCTGCAGTCACCTCTACGTCACCCATACCTAATTTCCTGTGCTCTGCATCCCTCAGGGAGTGCCAAAGTCGACATGACAGGTGGAGGGGAGATGAAAGGGAAGAGGTCTGGACGAGTCATTCAGTAATACGTCCAGCTGTGTTTGTGTATGGTATACCCTGGAATATTCGGGGTAGTTGATGGGATGACTACACATGCCGTTGGGCAATAAAGGCCATAACATACAGAAAGATTTGTGTACCTGTGACTGTCTATGTCTCGGTTCGAGGCTGTGTGTAAAACAGCTCAATGCACATGGTCAATATGTTTCTCTTTCCAGTCTTGCTACCTGTGCACCACCTTATCTACATGCTAGTTAATCAACCCTATTGGCACTACTGGAAATCATTGGAGAGTAATTGCATTGAGGATTTCTGAGTGCAAAGAATTGAAAAATTACCAACTGAGTCCAATGGCCAGTGTGACAAGATCCCCGTGTCCTTTTGCCATCATTGAAGTAAAAAAAAGAAGCATTTTTTTATGCTTGTAGCTTAAGAGAAAGAGTCTTTGCTCTCCACAATGATAATTTGCCTTCTTTGTTCTATCAATGAAAGCTACAGAAATTAATTTGCTACTGGATGTCTAAATCAAATTGTGTACGGAAGAAAAGACAATGCTGATCTGAAGGCCCATTCAGTCCCTTCTCATGTAAATCCTGGCCTTGAAAATTGCATTAATAAGCTGATCACACAGTATTTTTGCACCTGTGTAATCCCTTTTGTATTGCTTAAACACACAGTTGAAGGGAGATGTTGGAATGAGCTTAGGGAATCAAGGTGTGTTGTGGGGCAATCAAGAGAGAGGTGGATTTTGCTGTGGATTTCATTGTCCTATTGTGCACATGCATCTGGTTGCATTGGGCTTATGTGGGCGTACGCATGTGCCAACATCCATTTTTAATGTCTTTATCTTTGTGTGTTCCCTCGTTGAGCGGCTAGGGGAGTCTTATTTGCCTATGTTCGAGTCGTGACTGTCATTGTTTTCCATTCCTCTGTGACACGGTGCTTTTTGTGATTGAAGTAGCAGGCATCGTGACTAGTGTGGATACTGTGTAGGAGAATGGAGGCCAGGAATATCAGGCCTTATAGCCACCACCCATATCTAAAGCTCCAAGTCTGAAACAGACAGGCATATGTCAAAGTGACAGAGGTTTTTACGAAGAGAGTTCGAAAGAGGAAGTTTTGGAAAGACATAAACATTCTTCATGGATGCATCACAGCTGTTTCTGCACTGCTTTGTTGACTTCCTGTAAATCTATTCCCTCACTGTCTTCCCCTTAACTTTTTTCTCATGCCTTTACCTTCTTTGCAGCATATGTTGTTGTTAACTGTATCCACATCCTCACAACAGCAATTGTGGTCATTTTGTTTTGTCAATTCTAGGGTCGTGGTTAGTATAAATGAAGTATACGGTGCATTATTTGCATGAACTTGATTGTTTTGAACTTTGCCACTCTAGTCTCTCTTTTAACTCAGATGAATAAATTCTCTGGAAGTGAGCTGGACATTACTTATTGCTCACACTGTCTGTTTCTTATCAGACCATATTACAGACAGCTATCTTTCTAATATACCCATTCAGGAGCCCTCTACCCCCTCCTGGCTACCTTTAGAATTTAGGGCATGGTGCAACTCATTGATTTTTTTTTTTCCTTGTCTCTTTCAAGAGCCTGTTATCGCATCTTTAGCTTGTGTGTCTGCTCAGAGACTATCAATAGTGTCCTGGTGCGATCAAACCATCTAGGTCGATGGGCAGGTTAATAAGCAGCTTTTTGAAGCTTACCTTTCACCTCGCCATTCGACAGGTGAGCAGCTGCATTGGAACCGAATTGTGGCTGGAGAAACCAGCTTCCTTCTCTTGTGACTTCCCCCTCCTGTACCGCCTTCCAATCCTCTATCCTCTTTTCTCCGACACAAAGCTGCTCAGTTGTTCATGAATGTCAGCTCAGAGCTGCCAGCACGCTCCATCCCCCACCACCTCCCTCCCAGCCTCTTTTAGACTCTCAGCCTCTCTCTTCCTCCCTCAGTCCTTATCTCTCTGCCTTACTTCGCTTAGTGTGCAAAGGAAGAACGACTGCAAATGAGTTCCTTGAACCACAGGGACCCCAATAAATAAAACTGTCAGGCAGAGATGTCGAAAGGGAAAAAAAAGGGGTGGGAGCCAGAGGCACACTCTCGCTGAATATTTCATCACCCTCTACCATTCTGACACCCTACCCCCATTGGCCGCATCCTCCATTCCCCCTTCACCATCCTGGTTCCCTCTGTCCCTCATACCACCTTTTCCCCTCCTCTCCCTCTCCTCCATCTTGTCTCCACTACTCATCCCTCCAAACTGCCCCTTATCATATTCTTCCTATCCAGTGCTTGGCAACCAACGCCTCCTGCTAAACAAAATACCATGTCCTGGCCAGCAGTGATGAAAACTGAGGGATTGATGGGACTGACTTGTTAGCCAGCTCCTTATTTTTTTGCATGCCACTTCTGTCAGTGCAGCCTTTTGAGCACAATGATGGACTCCTTTGTCTCAGAGGGGCCCTCCACCTTCCTTGTCCTGTAGTGGTGAAAGTCCGTCTATCCCTTTTCAAATTTATACTTACATTTTCTGCGTACCATTGGTCATTGTGGCACTTCCTGTCTCCAGTTCTTACCTGTAAACATGCATGTCATGTTATAGCTATGTATTCAAACCTTTATATATCAATTTATTTGTGTTTGTAGCCATGTTATTTTATAATTTGTGGAGGTAAATAGTTAAAAACAGCTAAAATGACTTCTGAAAACTTCACAGTTCTATATTTCCATTTATCTTGGTTCTGGTGATCATTCTTACCAGCTGAATTTTATGAAATATAACAGATTAGCAACCCTGATTAAATCAGAACAATTCTAATTGACTTCCTGCTAGTAAATATTATTTATTGAAGTCATAAAACCACATTTCCTTACAGAACACTGAGTGGAGTGTAGAGATTTATTTGAACTTGTCAGTTGCCAAACCGGTACAGAACATGCCCCTGGTGGATATTAATTCATATTTGGTATATAGGAAAAGTGCAACAGTAGATGTCTTCACTTTATACTTGGAGAAATAGGGGTCTACCAAAACTTCAAAGTCACATAATGACTAAGAGACCAGCCTTTTCTATAAAACGGCAAAGGTTGCACCTAGAAGAAAGGTGGCGGATGGTTAGAGGCTGAAAAACCAGCAAAAACAAAACTCTCTTTTGTTTGCCTGTAATGTCTAGAAAGCCTATCTAGTGTTGGCCTTGACGTCAGCGGTGGCCAGCTACATTAGCTGTCTTGGCTGGGCTCTCGAGAGCAGACAGGCATGTTTGGACTGGAGCTGAGCTGCTAGCCGAGACCACTGGGAATCATTTACTAGCCAACTATCCAGTGCCAGAGAGCCCCACTCCCTCCCATCTACCATCTTTCTCTCATACAGACATATAGACATACTCTCCAACACATTTCCTCCTCTTGTTTCTCTCTTAGTCTCTGTCCGTCTGGAAAAGGCTTGTTGTTACACGATCGCTTGCCAATCTAGCCTCTGGCAGGCAGGCTGTAACATCTTCCGCCTCCTCCCATCCCTTAAGAGATAAGAACTATTTCAGGTGTTCCACTCCACAGCTCAGAGCTACACAGACCATTTGCCCTTCTCTTATATTTTCTTTTCTGGGGGTCTAAGAATTGTTGGGGAAACGGCATGTTTTCAGGAGAGGAATTTCACACCTGAAGGTTTCAGTGTGGTTCTTTGTGTTTATCTTCTGGGGGAATGTGAAAGATGACCGCGGAGATATGAGCTGCCAATCAGATAGTCAACGAGATGTTCCCTGTCATTTTCCCTTCTAATGAGACGTCGATGTTTATGTGGGTTTGTGGCCTTTTAGTTGCTTGCCTGAAGCCGAGGTTGTGGTGGGTGGCGTGTATCTGCAGAGACCCCAAATGAGTCACATTCAGTGTTACACACATTTAGCTCACATGTATGTGAGATCTAACACGGCCCGTGGAAGCGACTTCTAATTTGACTTCATGACTCAATGGCTGAGACTTGTGAGTGTCAAAAATCGAACGGAGGAGGGAAAAGAAGGAGAAGAAAGAAAAAAAACTAACGAGGTGCGAGGACGAAAGCTTGCCTCTCTTGGAGGCTAATTTGAAGCCTGCCATGTGGTGTTGTGAGCTCAGTGGGAGTACATGATTTTCATCTTGGTGGTTTTGAATAATCCACACTAGTTATTATAAGGGTAATCAAGCCTCCTCTTTGTTTCTCCTGCTGTCACTCACTGTCATGTCTTTTTTGTCACTTTCTTTTTTTGCCTTTGCTTGCACACACTCACACAGAAAAACAAAGTTGTAAAGCAAATACCCTGTTTAGTCTTGGCACCTTTAAATGTTCCTAAACAATGATTTTGGATTGAAGTATTTTCCAGACCTGGGAGAGTTTAGAAATTTGTGTTTCTAGGACTCTATTGTATTTTATAAATATTGCATCTATATATCCATGCTTTATAAGTCTGTCATAAACTCATAACCAAACTTTGCTATGAGTTTTTTGTATTGGTGTACATAGGTAATTGGATGAAAATCATTGCAATCTCTAAAAATATGAGCCTGGAAAACCATAGGCTATGATAAATATGTAGGAGTCCTTATTTCACATGATCCTTTCCAGGAAGAGACTGCCATAATGCACTCTCTTTTATCTGATGCTCACACACCCACCAGATACAGATGTAGGTAAAGTTCACTACACTCACGACCTTCTACTTTAGCACTGAGTTTTGGACATGTTTTTTGTAGTAACAGTTAGTTTTTCTGATTTCTCAATTAAATGTCTCAGGTGAAGTTTAGAATCAATATGAATACTGTATGCAAGTGCAGAATGAGAGGTGTGATCAGGAGCAGAGAGAAATACTCACTCATTAGCCCTAGCAACAACCCCCCACATGTTTTTCTCTGTGTTCGTTTTGTGGTCTCCCTTGGGGTCTTTGACGTAGTGTTGGCTGACTGTTGACTCTCTCGCTCCTGACAGCTGTCAGTCACTGCCTTAGTCAGGCCTGTTCTTTTTTCTTTCTCCTTCCCCCCACGACCTTTGGATTCTGCCTCCCCCTTTGAGTTGCATACATATACACGCCTTCTTTCTATCAGGCAACCTTTTGTGTATAGAGTTTCATGCAATACCCTGCCCCACCCTGCCCTTCTCACTTCACGCCGCATCTTACACCTGCTCAGTTTGTTCCCTTACCATGCCGCCGTAATTGTTGCGGGTGTGGGCTGTATCAACAATCCATCAGCAGCTGAGTTTGCATTCAGAAAAGAAAGGAAACCTTAGTTATGCTTGTTCTGGGACCTCCTGAATAATAATTTTTTTTGCTACATTGGTATTTGAACATTTACCTTTCGAACTTCAGCCATCATATCCCAACTCGCTCAGATCTTTTAGTTGTCTAGCCTCTCATTTTCCATCTGCTTTTCCCCCTCACCATGTCAATAGCAATGTCTAAAGGTCACCCTGGCAATACAGGAGTCGCGGTCGATAGAGAAATAAATAAGCACAAGAAAATGGAGAGTTCTTTTTGAGGACAGGCTGGTGATTGTGGGGTTAACGGTTGCCAAGATCTTAGAAGTAAAGTTGAAAAATGTACATAGTACAAAGGCCAAGCAAGAAAGAAAGGCCCTTCATCCTCTCCATCTCCTGCCAAAATCTATGCTCTTTTCTGCCCTTATTTAGATTGTTGTTTCTGACTCCTTTCCCCCTTGGGTCTAAAAGCACACAGGCAGCAAGGGCTGTTGAAATATTTTTGGATAAATGTGTCACTTTGTATTTGCTAGTAAATGGTGGTTTCTGTTTGCTTTAGTTTGGGAACAGCTTTAGATGTCATCACTGTTGAATCTTCAAGACCAAGAACCTTTCTGACCCCTTGATGACTCCGCGTTGAAAAGACGCAGACTTTAAAAGCCACATTCAGCACAGAATGTTTGGTATTTAGCGTGAAGCTTCCAAGCCAAGTCCTAACAAATCAACTAGCCTGTGTGCTGTTGCGTGCATCTATCCGGGCCATGGGTGGGTCAGTGAAGACCTCGACACTTGGCCCTTGTTGATCGTTGCCAGAACTCCAAAAATGGGCAGCACTTCCAGATCCGCTGCAGATCCACAGACAATTGACTATTCTGTGCTTGAGAGGCAGGCGGGGTGTATTTCCTGAACGTGGGACAGATTTTTCAGGCAACAAGCCAGACAGAAGGGTGGCCTTTGTCTCTGAGCTGAATGACACTGCTGACTAAGAGTGGACCCAGAGACAGTTGGAGGAGAGCAAAGAGTGGAGTCTGTGTGTGTTTGTGTGTTTTCCAATAGGTCTCCTTATCCAGAAGTAAATAGTCCACTGTTACAGAACTGTGAATGATTGGATGGTGGTCTAAATGTGGTATGCCTGTGGCTCTACGAGAAGAGGGGCTCAAAGCACTTTTGTGTTTAATTCAAATGCTATCTATAACAAAAAAAAAATTCATTTACCATGAAGGAATTCAATTCAATTTGCTTCACTTGAGAAAGACATGTTGAGCGGTCTCATAAAATACAAACATCACTCAAAGTTTTTTTTTTTCTGTTTTTATGTTTATGTGTATACAGGTCAGTGACTTCCTGTCCGGCCGCTCCCCGCTCACCCTGGCACTGCGTGTAGGGGACCACATGATGTTCGTTCAGCTTCAGTTGGCAGCACAGCAATCTGGGGGTCCCCAGCTCCAGCACCGGCACCTCATCAGCCGGGGAAACACAGAGGCCGCCACAGGACAGCCCACAGTGCAGCCGCCCCGAGTTCCCCACATTCACCCGCTCTCCCCCCAGCACCACCCCCAGCAACCACACAATCACCCTAGCCCCCATCCTGTCCCTTCCTCCTCCTCTTCCTCAGGCTCACCTTCCTTCCCATTGCCAAACACGCACCACCAGCCGCTCCCCCCTATGTACCACCAGTCGCCCTCCTCCCCTCACTGTAGCCCCCCTACTCCGCCACCACACTCCCCTCGCCCATCTCACATCCCCGGGGGACTTTTCCGCTCTCCATCTCATCATCACCATCATCATCATCACCATCACCACTACCACCAGCCCTCCTCCAGTCAACCCAGCCATGACATTGGCCAGGTCAACCCTGTAGCCCCGGTTTTGTGCCCTGAGGTAAGACCCCAAGAAATGCATGTTCTTCCTTTTATATTTAAGTATTCTTTTGTGAACAGACCAATGGCTTATCTTACATCCACACTAAATTCATCCATATTTTGTCATAATTAAATAATAAGACAAACTTTATCATGCACACAAATATTCAATTCTCCACTGTAGCAACCAGAATAATGGAGAGGAATCTTTGGTTTAGTCAAACTGCTGTAGGGCTAAAGATAGAGTGATTTAGCAAACCATTTTCTTGCCGTCAGTCATCAGTCATAAACTTTTATGACTTAGAAAATCTTTAACAGTGAAATGTGCTGTTCATACTCTCTTGACCTGCCTGAGATCTGCTGTGAAAAGGGAAAGTAAACAAATGTCAGTGAACTCAAGCAGAGAGCATATATGAGCAAAAATGTCTTTTTAACAAAGAGAAGAGGATATGATTATTCCTCATTACGCTACAACATGCATTCTCTTGGCGTCTAAAAAATGGCAAGCTGTATTAAGCCAAAGTTTGAAGTAACCTGGTACTGTATGGAATAGTAAACTAAGCTTTCATAATGTAAATATAGGGATTTTTAAAACGGTTTTCGCAGCTCCCATATATGAACATTTGCTTGTGTAATAAAGTGGAAAGTGTATTTCACAAACACTCACACTTAATTTTTGCCTCTTTTGTGTTTTTGCTTCAGGCTAACTGCAGCACCAACAGCCCTGGCAGTGGCTCTAGTCCTTCAGCACGCTCACGAAAACCTGGAGCCGTTATTGAGAGCTTTGTCAACCATGCTCCCGGAGTCTTCTCAGGGACCTTTTCAGGTAAACAGACATTGAGCTCCACATTGAAAATCTTGCTTACTGCACAAAATGAAGTCGAACAAGTTATAGTGCATCTTTTTGTAAAACTTTTCTCTATCTTTCTTCCTCTCTCAGGCACTTTGCACCCTAACTGCCAAGACAGCAATGGGCGTCCAAGACGTGATATCGGTACCATCCTGCAGATCCTCAACGACCTCCTGAGTGCCACTCGGCACTACCAGGGCATGCCTCCCTCCCTCACCCAGCTCCGCTACCAGACTCAGTGTGGGTCACCCACCTCCCCATCCCCCTCACCACCTCCTTCACCCCCAGTTGCTGGGATGACGGGCCTCTCTGCCAAAGCTACCTCTGTGCCTGCTGGCAGCCATCCTCCAACTCTTCATCCATTGGTGCAGTGCCAGAGCCAGATCCGCATGTGCAAACCCCCTGGTGAGTGAGCCCTCTGCATACACCTTTTCATCTAAGCATGTCAAAAACACAAACAGAAACACACCCCTCACCCCTACTTACGCTGAGTCTTTGTTAGTCCCTTAACGCCCTAATGGCCTCACGAAGCAGATGTTCTTGCATTTGGCACCGCTTTGGGGGAGTATGTCTGTGTGCACATTTGTATTAAATGACAATACAGCCACTCATTTTTTGCAAAGCTCTGTTCTTGTTTCGCAATCAAATGAAAAATCCATTGTCATCTCTGTCTTTCTGTTTCTGTTCTCATAACGCATCATGGGTATCTCAGTTTGGTTGGGATGGTTTTACATCACTGTGCTTCATGTGCTTATTTTTATCTTTTAAAATACTGGCAGTAGTTGAACTGAAAATTCTGACTAAAGAACAAAAACACTCAAGCATATATGTCTCTTGGGTTTTTAAGAAGACAAAAAGAGGAAGTGAATAAAGGAGATGGGGGGTCTCCTTAGTAATGCAATACAAGCTTCTTCAGGCCTGTTCAGTCAAGCTCCACTTGTCAGTCAGTAGAGTTGACTTTGTTTTTGTGCATCAAGGAGATAGGTTTACCTTTTCAAGCCTGGGCTGGGCTATGTTTAGATTAGATTAGGCTTTGGGTTACTTAACCTGTGTCCTAAAGAAGAGCTGCAACTGGGACATGCATGGGCCGGACAAACCTTGACAGGTTCTTCTTTTAAGAGGGCTGGGCCAGGACAGGTGTTGGAGTGCACATGATACGATTCTGGTGCAGAGCTTGGATGTTTTCAAACCCTCTTTTCTGAGCAGCCACTCAGGATGTTGAGTGTCTGACAGATGTCCAGAACTGATAACATTCAGGCAGTGTTGTGAGGTTAGACTGACTGTGTGGAGAAAAACTTCATTGTCTTCTAATGCCTCCTTATCTTCTGCTGAGGAAATTCAACCACTCTATAGTGAAACACTGATGAATCTTGTGGACAGTGACCACATATTGTGGAATAGTCCTCTTTGGGTGGGCCCTAAAAGAAAGTGCTTAGTGATTAATATTTTCTGTTGACTGAAAAAGAAACACATACATATTCATTGTTGTCTTCTGGCTTTGTCTCATGTTGTGTTCGCTGCTTGAAAGCTGTACAAGAACATTCAAGTTATTGTAAAGACTCAACCCGGCATTAGTGGGATTAACCACTATTCCGCTGCCATACTCTTGAGTACCTTCACAAGTGTTCACTTAACAGTTGTAATAACAGGCTTATTTTTCTATTTTAGAAAACACCATTCCTTCACTTCCCCACTTGTTCATACTCACCCCGCCCTTTCTTCCCCTCCCCCTTTCCCTATTCTTGCCATGTCACTTCATCTGCACTCAACCACCCACGCCACTGCCCCCTCTCCCTATTAGCTGACAAAAACAGCCCCGACGGAAGAATCCATCTCTCTGTCCGTCTCCTATTCGCCCCCGTCTCTTTCCACGTCTGTGTTGTGCATCAATACATTGTCTGTGTTCATTTGGTCTTTAAAAATAGACTTATTCCAAAAATCAGCCCTGAGAAGCATTGTGAGCTCTACAGCAGTGAGAGAAGGAGGAGACACTGGAGGACAAGGGTTGTTGAATCCACAACTCTGAGCTACTTATCCTATGAGTGTTTATATTCTGCCATCAACCATATCAAATGTTAAGTTTTAACCAGAGGCTAAGGGTGAAATAGGAACCCGTCTTTTGTTGTTTCTCTCAGTTTTCTAGACTTGACTTGCTGAGTATTACAAACCTTAGTGACACAATGGCAGACTCCGTGTTCCTCTTTGTTTTCTATTCTACGTAGCAAGCTACAAGCAAACCAATGACTGAGCTCTGTAGGACAATCTTATCACTCGATAACTGATGGAGGACTTACTGGACTTAACACTGCAGCTTAACTCCGCTTCAGAGGAACCTTCATTCATTCAGCTCCAGTTAAAGAAAAGTGCACTTCTCATCTCCCTGAGTACATAGCCAAACTCAGGCTGAGACAGCCTCTCGAAAATGTCACCTATCTCGGCTGTCTCTTGAGTCTTTACCCTTTCTGCTGCAAGTTCATAAGTAGAAAAAAAAATCTCAACACATGCACATGCAGTTAGTCCCAGGGCTTATACAAGCAGCCAGCTTTTCCGCTCTCGCTGTGTAAAACTGCTGAGTTGTGAGGATTTGTCAACATGGGAGTCATGTTGAGTTTGAACAGGGGGGCATTAGCATGGTCTAGCAGACTGATTGTTAAGCTAAATTCCTTTGCTATGTATCGTGGACTGACCCCACCATCCGCCCAGCAGCCTTCAGTGTCGATCACCCCCTGCCCAGGCTATCCTATTGTGTGAGGGGTGTATATAGAGCACCATGCTGGACCATTGTGGGTCAGAGAAGGGGAGGCCTATGGGATTATATGGGTACCTTTTAGCCCTACAGCTGCTTTCGTTCAAACTGAGCACACAAAGACCGGGCAAAACAGAAGCAAAGTTGGCTCTAAAAGGTTCTCCAACAGCTCCCTTCCCCCTGATGTGTGTCTTCCACATCCTTTAACTTGCCCTTGTCTCCTTTTGATTTGTCAGTTCATGTTAACTTCGTGCAGGCTAAGACAGGGCAAGGCAGGGGAAAAGGAAGGGTGACTGTGAATGAGGCAGAGACAGAGAAAGATTCTTTGCCCTTAACCTTATCGAGTCTTTTACTTAAACCATGACCCACATGGTACTCATTCTGCCAGCAAACTTAACTCCTCTCTCATCGCCAGCCAATATTCACTGGGATGCACATGCGCCACTAAAACTCACCGAATGCCCCCAGCGACTCTACACAGCCACAGAGGTATCCAGGAAAGCCAGCCAAGCACATCAGTTGCCCTTTCATAGTCGGGAAGGAGAGGAGAAGAAGGAGGGAATGCAAATGAAGTCTAAAAGTCATTGAAGAGCTTGTGTCCCTGCAGGGCCGTTAGTGCCCTTTCACTTTCTGTCAGGATGCTTATATTACCTCTGCTTTGATTGGTTGCTTCATTATGTATCTCTGTAGGTTGAGTAACTTTAAGTTTTTTACTGAGTGGAACTGGGTATACCGACTATAGTCTTTAGTTCCATATAGGCTTATCAAACCGTTGAGGCACATTTTTGAACTCTGCTTTTTGCAAAGCTATCACTCTCTGGTAGAGATGTTGGCTGATTTCAACTGCTTTTTAGGAACTATGGTAAAGGAAACACAAAGAACATGGCTCGAAATACCTTTTTGCTTCCTGTCACTGGCAGTCAAAGTTGGAGCAATGTTGCACTATGCATGTACAAAAGCAGTTGATGTAAAATAGGGATTTCCTAATATATTAAAGCAAATACTGACTTATAACCAATTGATCTTCTGTTACTATCACTATCAGCCTATCTAGCTAGCATTGCAAAAACAGTAGTCCCAGTGGGGTTTTTTTGTTGTTGTTTTGCTTTTTGTCTAGAGAAAGTTCATCCCAGCACTTATACTTGGTATGTTCACAGGTAAAGAAAAAAACAACAACTATTTTTTAAAAATATATTTTCTTTATCTGGCCCTCTGACCAATTAAAGCTAACTAATCTGAATACTTGACAAGCAATTGTTGTGGTCAACAATTGTTTAGTTTTTTTTTGTTGTTTTTTTGTTTTTATCCATCTCTGTTTTTTTCCCCCTTACAATAATAGTCTAAGATACATTTAAATGTATGTCTTACTGGTCATTATTATACCAGTTTAATTCGAAAATGAATTATTTATTTTATTTGCACCTACAATGGAGAGAGTGCGGTCTGTAATACTAGATTGAAACCAAAGCAGATATTGCTGCAGTGTGATTCTCCCTTCCTGTCCTTTCCTGGCCTCGTTTTTTCCCCCTCCATTGTCTTCCCCTCCCTCCCTCGCTCCTTCCTCTGGTTTTCTGGATGCTCAGCAAACACAATGTTCTCTGTGCAAGATCACAAGACTTATCAAGACAAACAAACAAACAACAGCAATAAGACAACTGCAAATGAAAGCCAATCTTTACACAATCAATAGAAGGAGAAGCTCCTTTAATCTCCCTCTGTGTCCTGGACGCTGCAGCCCTCCTCCTTTTTTTATTCTTCCTTTCTCTCTCCATCCTTTGCCTGCTTACGCCTCCTTCCACCCACTCTACCCACCCACTGGACCATCTATCCCCCCTCCCCCCTCCACCCCTTCTTCAGTCCTAGCTGTGTTGCTGGGCTGGGCTCAAAGGCAAGGGATACTGACTGAGGCATTGATTATTCATAGATCACCTCTTTGCTCTTTGACTGTTTTTCTCGTTTTTTTTATACAACGTCTGGCATATTTACGAAACGTGCTTCAAAGGGACGGGCTAGGATCATTTTGGAGAGGGAGAATGGACCGCTCAGGAGGTTTTGGTGTGGCTGGTGTTAAGATAAAAGAGGGAAAGAGACGGGCATTTCCTTCCTCTGTGCCCTTGAGGTGTACTCTGATACTGGTGGTGCATTTCTAAAAAAAGGAACCATTGTTGCTTCCTTGTTTGTCTTTCCTGTGTCACACAAGGTTGTGTTTGGGTAAGGGTTCCCTAAATCTCTCCTTTGCATTTATACCCTATGTCGGCTCTCTGTGGGTGCAATTGTGCTTGCGTCAAACCCCAGCCCATCCAGTCAGACTGAGCCAATCTGTGTGTGTATGTGTGTGTGCCTGTGCTACGTGGATTGTCTGTTCTTTTTGTATTCAGCCCTAATAATAGCCCTACTGTCATAAACATAGTCTGGAGATCCCTGCGGCCAGCTGTGTCCGGCCCAGCCGCCCAGGGCTCCGGTAGTGACGCTTATGAATGGCCGAGCTCACACACGCACACACACACAAGTTTGGTGGTGCTCCAAGCACATTCCCAGAACTCTTGCCAAGCCAAAGGCCAAGACCTCCTGCCGCCCCACCAAACTGCCCTCTCTGTATGTGTGTGTGTGTGTGTGTTTCCTTCTGCAATGCTGAGATGAGAGCAGATGTACCCCCTTTAGAAACCAAGATCAAGACTAAGGGACTATCTTGTCAAGGTAAAGGGAAACAAATTGGTGCAGAGAAACAGATTTAAGTCCATAGGCAAACAGTGGGTTTCTGCTGTTTCATTATGTGCGGCCAGCTTCTCTTCAGACTAGTCTGTGCACATAATAAGGAGAGGAAGGGAGGACCAGTGAGGAGAACAAAGCCTCGCAGCAATGTTTGTGGCTATCACATGGTGCAGAAGGAACAATGGATGTATTGCCGGGCACCCCCCCTCCCACCCTTCACCTCTGGCGTACTGGCTTCATTCCCGAGGGGTGACACATTGTCCTCAGACAAAGTGCAGCATCTGGATGCACATGTATGCTGGTGTCAGGGCTGACCATATTGAAGTAAAAAAATATAAAAAATATGGTACGACTAATGCAATGTAAAGACGTTAACCTTTTCAACTCGTTACCTCCTTTTCTAGTTTTCCAAAAGCCTCTCATCACTTTACTTAAGTGTACACTGCTATAGCATAATAAATAGTCCCGGAAGGGGAAAATGCTTTCCACTGCTTAACCTGATAAGCAAATCAGGGAAAAGAGGTAAATGAAGCCCACACCGAGTCCGGAATTCATTCCGATAGAGAGCAGGAAAGCAGAGGGGGCCATAATCGATTCTGCAAACTGACACCTACGGCTGATCTTTTACCCTCCACCTTTTTCCTCCATCGCTTATTCCATCCCCCCGGCCTCAAGGGGAGGAATTCCTTAACCCACGCCGCCGTCCCCTCCTCGCTGCGTCCCCCAGCCGCCCCCCCTCCACCTCTTTCTCTTCTCCGCACAGCCCTACATAGCTGTCTCTGGGGAGACATGGGCCAAGATACTGGAGAGGGAGGGGTGAGCTAAGGGGTAAAAAGGGCGCAATGTTTGAAGGAAGAGGGGATGGGGGGGCACTCAACGAGCTGCGATTTGGAAGCTAGAGCTATAATAAAGAAATAGAAGAAAAAAGAACTATTTTAGTCTCTCTCTCTCTTTTCTCGCTCTCTCATCGCTTACAATTTCCATTCGCTTGCATTTTCTATTGAAAGCCAATAGCGTTGTCCAGGGCTGGAGATGGATGGCTGCACTAGAGCTAAGGTTTAATCAATAGGTCTTTTTAATTTGCCATCGATCCACGTTAAAAGCTACTGCGCCTGTTGGTGTGCGTGTGTGTGTGTGTGGACCTTTTAAGAGAGTGCTCGTGTGCATCCATAGCCATGCATGACTGTACACATCGTGTGTGTGTGTGCTTGTTTGTGTAATGCGGATTCCAGTGTGTCCTTGTGTGTGTTCTCGTGCACGGCAGAGATGGCTGCTGTGCTTCGGTTTATTGACATCCTAGCCCAATATTTAATTATTTAATTCCAAGACAGATACTAATGGAGCTAGCTAATAGATTGCGGTTGCCTTCCCTTCCTTCTAAGCTCTCCGAATATACGCATAACTGGAATTAGGCTCGACTTGGCCGGTGTTGGGATAGCATTCGCAGTGCAATGTAAGACCTCTCCCTGGAGACTGGAGTCTCCTATAGGCACATCAACAGCTAGAAATACACTTAGGAGAACACACACCCACTGAAGCATGTCATACTTAATTGTGTTTGCAAATATCATAGGGAGCCACGAGCGTGTGCTGGCTCTTTCATGTGTTTTTACCGTTATCGCCCCTGCTTATGGCTCTTAAGGAGATTCTGTTCTGGGGGAAAAAAAACAAAAAAAGGTTTCCCCACTGAAGCTGATGGGAAGTTAACCAAAAGATTTTACAGTCAGCTCCATGGAATGTCTGCTTTTAAGTTTGGAGCACGCATGAAAGGAGTGAAATATGTCAAAGGAATATAAAAAAAAAAACCCAAAAAACAAAGACAGCAACAATAGGATTGGCTGTTTTAGATATCTGAAAGTAGGAAATTGGTTTTGTGCAAGAATTTTGTGCAACTTTTAAGATATGTTTTTATGATGTGTGTATAACCCATTGGGCTGGGCAATATGGACTTTATTTCGATATTTTGTGGGACTATTGTAATAACAACAAAGAGTATTATAAAAAAAATTGTGTAACTCATTTTTTAGGTAACTGTATGGCTGTAGGTTCGTGGAACAGCATTCAAATGCAAATATTGTTCTTGAAAAACGTTCTCATCTGAAATAGATCACACCACTTACTTAGGAAAAGTGTGAGTTATATCACTAAACTGCACATAGTAGCTAAATTTAATAATATTGCCAAATTTACTGATATTTATTGATGCTCTTGTGGAGCAAAGTGGAGAAAATAGCAAACATAACATTTCCAATCACACTGTCAGTTTTGGATCAAAATTCTTATCACACAGAATGTTTCACCATAAATGATAAACAGCATGATAAATGAGCACCTCTACCTTCATCTTATAATGCATTTATTGAGTGGTTTTAAAAAAACAAAGAAAACTTCATGATCTTGTAGTTTATTTTATCAATTACTCAATACAAGTCTCAAACAGAAATACTAACGTGCCCCTTTGTTTTGCACAGGTGACCGCATACGTCAGACTGAGAACCGAGCGACTCGCTGCAAGGTGGAACGTCTGCAGCTGCTGATGCAGCAGAAGCGTCTGCGCCGGAAGGCCAGGCGGGACCAGCGAGCGCCCTACCAGTGGCTGCCGAACCGCAAGGCCGGGCGTAGCAACAGCAACAGCAGCATGTCCAGCGAGGGCTCTCTGGATCTGGACTTTGACGACTCGGTCTGGAAGCCTGACGTCAAGGCCGACTTAAAGTCCGAGTTCGTGATGGCCTGAACCTTATCCACCCCCATTCTTCGTGAAGATTCGTAGAATTTGTGAAGCGCTTTTTGGGATTAATGTGGAATTATATTATGAAGGCTGTGTCTTGGCAGGAGGTGAGGGGAGAGAAAAAGTTGTCCTTGTGACTGTTATCTGCCACATGGGAGAAACAACCCCCCCGCCCCCCACTTGCCCCCCCTGCAGACGCTAATCCCATTCTGTCCTTCACAGCTGACCTTGTGAAAAGCAGCAACAATAGCAAAGGAACTTCAGTGTGATGCTTGGACTTTACAAGCAAAACAACTGGATTTTACAGTGTACAAGACTTTGATTTTTGAGGTATGATATCAGATCATATTTCCACTTGAGCAAAGCAGAATTTAGTGAGTGGTGGTGGTATTTTCAGAATTTTTTTTTCTTTTCCCTACATTTTTTTAAGTGCACTCTGGGCAGAAATGAAGAGATCCGCACTGGACTTATGAACAGAACAGGAGCACCAGAGACTGTGGAAATATTCCGATGGGCATTCTTATTGTTCTCAAAACCAATCAATCGGAGTCCAGTTTTGTTTTTCCTCTGTTACGGAGTGGTTAAACCTTTTTTTTTCTTTTTTTCCACTTTTAAGCATATTATATTTTATAAACAAAAAAATAATAATATGTAGCATTGTTCACAAAGCATTCAGGTTTTCATATAACAGTTCAAAGTACTTGTTTATTTGCACATGATGTTGATTTATAACAGCTGGTCAATATGTGCAAGGGGGAGGAGGTGGTGGTGGGGCCTGAAATAGAATAATAATAATAAAAAGAAAAAAAGAAAATGACTATTGAAGTATTGATGTTGACCTCAGTGACAAAGGGTATCGATAGGAACGATTAATAAATGAACAAAATGAATTAATATTACAAAGTGCTTTAGAGGATTTTAAAATCTTTAAAGAAAAAAATATATGATAGAAAACTCTATTTTTATTTCTCTTCCTATCTGCTGTTTTCTAAAAACAGCAGCCCTCTGTGGCTTCTAGTCAAGTTGTTGACTGTCAGCAAATATGTGCATCCATTCAACCATTTGTTTGCCCATTTGTGGAATTATCTCGTCTCGCCACAGCAAACCATACAGAGCGATCCCCATCATCCAGCCCCAAGTTGACGTCTTGCAGACCTGAATTGACTTATCCGAGGGAGTTTGTGTACATAACTGTGACGATTTACAAATGTTTATGAGGGTGTGTGTGTATGTTTGGCTTTTATTTTTAGTACTATTATTATTTTTTTTAGAATATTCCATTGTTTTGTTGTCATCTCCTGAGTAAACCCTACGATCTCCTCACGCCGTGTCGATCAGCCGCAGCGGAGGCGTGGCTTGACCGAAGCGGCTCGCTTAAAGTTTGAGGCCCTTTATCACTAGTTTTATTGAAAGAGGGAGGAGCAGCGGCGTCATTTTTCTGGCATCATTATCTAGTGCCTGGACCAGTACACCCATTGACATATCAGGTTAGGCCTTTCACAGTTTTGCTGCTACACATAGGAGCTTAAAATGACACAAAAGAGGAAAAAAGAAAATCAAAGCTACAGAGGGAAAAAGGTGACATTTCTTTGCATGCAAAGGTGTGAATTTACAAAGATCCTTTTTTATATATATTGATGGAAGAGAAAATACAAAGTGGTGCTTTGGTAATGAAGGTTAACAACATGCATGAATTTGTGAAAAGAAAATGAAACAATGCTGCTTTTGTTGGTTAGGTTTTTGTCACCTAACGTTTCAATGTTTGTTTAAAGAAAAAAAAAAGTGTCCTGCTAAAGAGTGACAATGCAAAACCAAAACAGATGAAGATGAACTCGTGTTGTGGCTCGGCCTCGAACATTCCTGTTGTGTTACGATGAAGATGATGATGAGCAAAGAGCAAATGACTCTCTTCCTCTCTCTCTCTCTCTCTCAACGCCCCAAGCACTGTTTTTTTTTTCTTTTGTTTTGTTTTTTTCTCTTTTTTTTTGTTACCCAGACAGCCGACAAAAACTGTTTAGCCAAGCCTCCTCCTCCTCCTCCCAGCCCGAACGCCAACAGAGGCTCGCGTGGACATAACGTCCGCGGGGAACCAGCAGACCGGTGGATTTAAAAGAACTGTCTGTCAAAATCCACCCGAGAGAAGCACCGTTTATCAGCCTGTCTGACTGACCGCCCTACACCACTATTGCACTCCCAGAGATTGCAGTGAGAGATTACCTTTTTTTTGGGTAAACCTCATAGTTTTTGTTTGTTTTTGTTGTTTTTTTTGTTTTTTTTTAAGTGGCCTTACCTTTCACAAAAAAAAAGAAAAAAAAAGAGACATTTGGGGACAATGGGAATGGGAATGTTTTGTTCTCTTTTCTTTCTTGTTGTTTGTTTTTTGTTTTTTTTAAACTTTCTGTGCATATCGTCGTTGGACTTTTCATCAAGGCACCATTTTGTTGTCACTGAGGACACTGGGCATTTGTTGTTTAGTGCTTTTAGCTGGTGGAGTCTCTATTATGTCAAGGCTTCTGTGCCTTAAAAATTGCCCTTGCAGTGTCAGTGTCGATTGAAGCTCGTTTTCATTGGTTAATATGTGACTGTAGTATTTGCAGCCATGACGGTCATAGATTTTAGGGGTGAATCTTGTTTGAGCGAAGCCAGTACTATTCAGTGATAGGTGTTGTTCCTCAAACAAGGTCTTTGTCCCGTTTCCTTATTGTGTTGCCATGTTTGTTGCTCTGTTATTTGAACCTCATGTCCCTCCGAGCAGTACTTAGACGAATGAGAAAGGTCCTCTAAGGACTCCAGACTACATGCACTTCCTGTTTCCATGGATATGACAATTATTAAAGGACAAATGAACCCCGAGCCCCTCCCAAATTTTATTTATTCTGATTTTTTTTTTTTTTTTTTAACGTATATGTATGAAATATACTCTGTGTGTGCCTCACTTCTGTGTGAAACTCAAAAAGAAGAAACAAAACAAACAAAAAAAAAAGATGACAAAAAGCATTACAGAGAGGATAAATAAGAGACAGTACGTTGGTGGAAATCCTGATCATTTAAGTTGCCTGTTCTTTCTTGTAGCCAACTATTGAAAATAACAGGTTTCAAGAATACAATTTACAATGTTCTAGCTCTAGACCGGTGTAGCACATGTGTGACTGTATTAATTTATGAAACCAAAATGGTAACTGTGAATTATGTATTTCTTTGTGCATTTTTAAGAAAAACAAACAAAACAAAAAATCGGTGGGGGAGAAGGTTGTCGGGGCACGGGCCGCAGCTCGTGTCGGAAAACAAGCTTTTCTTTTTGTTTCTTTTGGTGGATTATGACGGAAACCGAGACTTGTTTCCGAAAAGTAAAAAAAAAAAAAAAAAACACAACGCAAAAAAGAGAAAAAAAAGTTTAAAAACAAAAAAGATATGAATATATTTTTTTTTCTTAAGCAATACATTTCAGTGTGACTTGTGATAGAACATTTTCTTTTTTAGGTAATAAATAAATAAAAAGCAAAATGAGAACATCGGCTGGTCTTCATGTGTATTCATTCAATACCGTTGAATCAAACAAACTCCTCTGCCTTTTATGTCACAAAGTAACTCAATGTAAGAGTCATTTCGGAATGCAAAGAAGCCTAAAATTGCATCAATAAAATATGGCCCTTTCAGGTATAAAAAGCTGATGCAACTGCTGATCGATCTGAACTGGTTTTGCTTATCTTTGAAGCCAATTGATAGAAATGATGTTGGCTCATACATACGCACAGAACGATACTGTTTGCATGCGTCCTGATCTCCATTTGAGAATTAATTAATGAAATTCCTCAAGGCATCCCATCGCTCACGATGTAGGCAGAAGTCAGCAGGCCTGAAAAGCAGAAAGACTTGTGTTAAATGTGAAGTCTTCTTAAATACGCAAACTAACAGCACCACATGTTTGAAAGCACTCCACCAGACTTTCATGCATTTTGATCCACTGACACTGGAACATGGAAGTTTAGAAGAAGAAAAGGAACATGAGAGAATAGAAGACATCACTCTAATGGCGATGATGTGGCAGTGAGAAACTACAGTATGTTTTGGGTCGAGAGGCTTGCCATCTAAGAAAAAAAACAGATTAACTCATATTGAAACAAGCTCTCCTGTAATAAGACAAAATCGTCTTTGTCCTCAGTAATTTCTTGCGCCTCAACATGAAGAAATTCTTGTCAGGCCAGCCAGAACTCTTTTGTTCTTCCTGAAAACAGCCGAGGACTTGCTATGTCCTTTGGCTTTTTCTTCCACCTGGCTCTTGTCCTTATTTCTATTCCTTATCTGCACTGGCTCATGGCCTATGGCAAGGTGTGGCTCCTAAGCAGAGATGAGTATCTGTGATGGTTCATTAAAGAACTATGCATTGGAAACTCCAAAGTACAGTGCCTGTCAGACATTTTGGCACCCATTGGTAAAAATGTTTTTGTTTTTTTTTTAGAAATAAAAAGCTTTGCAACAGCACAGTTCCACATTACAAAATTGAGAAAAGTCCATCAATGAAATTTTGTACATTTATTCAATCAAGAAACACCCATGTCAAGAAATACTAGTCTTTTCTTTGGGTTTATTTATTATTATTATTATTTATTTCATGGTGGTGTAATTACTGAGACCCCTACAATCAATACTTCTGCAAACTGGACAACACTTGGTCTTGGTTTATTATAGTTCAACTTTGTGTCTAGTCAACCTTTTCCTTAATTAGGTTATATGTTTGAATCACTATCATATCCTTTTGAATAACCAAATAATAAAATAAACGTAAGTTTTCTTGTAGAATTCACGACCATTCTGGCATAAAGAGTTCACACTAAAAATGTTTCCAGCAACTTTGGATAGGAATCACATCATCACATATCTGCCACACTGGGCAGACCTGCTTTTTTGCACAGTCATCCTTTGTTTCATGCTAATGCTAAATGAAGGATGATGTTTTGGCGTGAGATTATGCTACTGCAAATAAAGGTGAATTTATTTGAGTGATTTACAAACGTTTACTTGGTACCAGTCAGTCTTTCAGCAGTTTATGAGCATTACCACACATTAATCATGTCAGCTGAAGATATGACAGCGATATATCATACAAAGTACCAACACAGATTTCCTGCTTCATTAAACGTCTGTAATGACCTTCTCTTGACCAGACAAGAAGACAGTTGGTAATGTAATGTGATTTCAATGGGTCCCAGTGCAGGTTTTAACATGGAAATGTATCTTTCTCAACAGTACCATGTTAATTATGGAGTCCCATAAGGAGGAATGTTGGGGGCAGTTTTATTAACATTGTACATGTTTTCTTTGGGTCATAACTTCTGTAAAAGCAACATTTATTTCCATTGATACAGATTTATTCATAATACATGGGATAAGTCACCACCTGTTGTACCATAGCTAAGTTGTATTGTAGCTTAAAAAGTGAGTTTCCTGGGGACTGTTTTAGCATGTGGTGCTGCCATAGCTGTTGGTTGATGGAACCAATTCTGTTTTTCGTTCTCCTCTTCTTTTTACTGGGATCAACTCAGCTTTGGTTGTGGACTACTCCAAGAAAAGTGTCGAGAAGGCTGAAAATAGAAAGAACCAAATTTATCACGACAGTGTGTTGCTCCGACGAGCGGTTTACCCTTCTTTCTGTCAGTTAGGTGAGACACAAACACAACAAAACCACAAGTGTGAATGTTGACACACATTTACAGTTAGCATTACAGGTGCAGCCAACAGACTCCCTAATGCTGAGCCTCTGCTTTCTGTCTCATAAGTGTTACTGTTTTTTGCGTTTTACTGGATACAACACGAGCACAATTGCGCGGCAGTGCACCGACAACTTCTTCTCATGACTTCTAGTCATACTGCAACTACCGAAAGCCTTTTTCTGAGAAGTCGCTGCCTATTTCTGACTGCGTCTCAACTCTCAGCCTCCGCAGCTTTTTGCAGCGAGCTTTTGCCGCCGGTGGATTTAACTGCCTTCTTTGGAGAACACAGAAGAAGTCAGCTGCCACCGCAAACTGAAACCCTGTGGCTTCGGGATTGAGAGGAGTTCCACAGCAGTGGTGTTTCACACGTCGTCGTGTGATCGGAGATAAGGTTGCTTCAGCTGTATCCTGCCTTAAACTTAAGACAGACGCACATAAACACCAGCACAACGGAAAATATCCCAGAATGTCTTGACGCAAGAAAGCAGATGCAGTACACCCTGAAAGTTCAAAGTTGATATATAAATACTTTAATCTGCTTTTCCACGTGTCTGCATGTGCGATGTGTGAGTGCATGAGCTAAGAATGTCAAAGAAGCCGCCTGTGTGCTTTCTGAGCTTTCCAGTGAATGTGTTTCATGCATGTAAATAAGCTTCAAATGTACTCTGCACTAAAGAGGAAGTGAAAAGGAAGTAATTATCCCCACACAGGAAACACTGCTCCCAGTCTAGATAAAATGCAATGTTTTTAGTCCTGTAATTTCTTTAATGAGCCAAAAAGCACAAGCAGCTTTAAGCAGATGCACTAACTTTTTTATTTGTCTCCTTACCAAATCAAATTAACAGACTGCTGCTAAAGCTGCATCTCTCAGACTTAAAGACCCCATGTCACCGCCGGGCACACCAGTGTTGTGCACGAATGGCGTGCATGAACAGAGTTCACTTTTTTGAGAACTTTGAACTGAACAACGTTGTTGTTTTTACATGATGAACTTTAAGTGAGCCAAGCTTATCCTGACGTCATCTAACGATAATGTATTTGATGTGAGCAAGACATTTAAACTTGATTTCGCTGGCTTTGACTTCACTTTATATTCGAAAATATTTACTGAAGGCTCAAGCACCAAACCTAAATATTAAGACGTACCATGTCCCAACAAAACTGTAGCGATTTTCTGTTGCATTTTTGAATATTTTCTTAGACTATCTTACAGGTAAGAAACTGAAGTAACTGCACAAATATCTTTAACTTACATGGCAGGAGATTTTTGTCAGCTAAAGTGTGTAATGGAGCCAAACTTTCATTGTAGAGGAGCATTGTCCTCTTGATCATAATATAATTATGATCAAAATTATATTCAAGTGACCTGGAATTTTTTTTCTTCTTCTAATTTTGACTCTGGAATTACAAAAGAAAAGCTCAATGAGTGATCACATTATAGTTTATACTATCTTGCTGTTATTGTGCACTGCTGTTGATTTTTGACAGAGCTTTGTCAAGTGCCAGTAATCAGAGGGTTAAAATATGACCCCATTTACAAATGTAGTTGAAGTGGAGCACTTTTCTTTTGTCAAAAGGTATGTTTTCTGTTCAGTAAAGCCCCAGAATTAGTGAACAGAAACAGCTGTTTTTGAAATTGATCAGTTATGGTATGTAATCAAAAATGTGAGGCATAATATGCATTTTAATTTGTGAATGAGATCATCAACTAAATTGGAGCGGTGAACTTGGTTGAGAACGTTCAGCTGGAGCTGTGACCATGAATCAGCTCACTCACACTGGCTGAGCTGAATTTAGAACCAGGTCTTGTTAAGGATGTACTGACACGACTCTTACAGCCATTAATTTGTTGTGTATTTCTGACCATGAAATACATCTCAGAATCTCGCTGAACAGAAACTGCACTGTAAAAGTAGAAAAATGTGAAAAAGAAATACATATACTCCCAAAGGAGTATATGTCTCTGCTGGATTATATTATTATATTATATTATAGGAGAGACAGCATGGTGAGGTGAGCACAGACCCAGAGGTGCATACAGCAGTACAATGGCTTCCTGCGCCATTGTAGAGCAGTATTTTATAAAATATCATAAATTTCGCAGATAGCAAAGTGGAGAACAAAAACACCGTAAATGCATGCCCTGTGCAAGTTAGGGGGGGGGGAAAAAAGCTAATCTTGCGTAGCCTTTTTCAGGTGTCTGGAATTGAAGCATGTGTTGATAGGAAGTGCAATGTGTGCAAATCTGATACAAACTTCCCAAAATAACCACTTGCTGCACTGGATGTGATTTAACCATGGCTGCTGTCAGATAACTACCTCTCCCCCCCTCCTTCTTCCTACATTCTGTCAGGCATTTTGCTCCCTGTTTAAGTGCACGCTTTCATCATTTTACATAAGAAAAACAAACATCCTCTTTGCTCTGATGAAAGCCCCATCTGCACTCGAGAGTAATGGAGCGAACTCCAACACGCACGCTGAAGATGCATTTTCCTGCTAGTCAGGACATAGACATCGGCGCTCGTCCTTGCATCTCCTCCTCTCTAAGACCCCGTGGGGCCGTTCGCTCGGTCAGCGGGGACCTTGTTGTCTTTTGTCTATTTGTGTTTATTCCCTGAGTAGTTGAAATAGGAGAATTGTTTCTGTTCGGGACGTTACCTGATGGATATTTATGCAGCTGTGAGGCAGTGAAGGGAACCTTTGATATCTTTTTGAGGCTCACACAAACACAAGCATGAGTAGATTCTCTCGGCGGAGCTGCGCCGAGACAACACACACAAGCATAAGTTGCACTCGACGTTGTACAGCTGTCTATCCCCATCAGCGAGGCATTGACCTCAGACTCCGACTTTGCGACCCAGGGGTGGTATTGGTGCAGAGGTCGCTGTTAAAATAAATCCTGGAGACTGGGTAAACAGGATGCGCGCACCCACCCAGGACCAGGACACTCAGCAATCACATGAAACTCTGCTCTCAGAGGAAGAAAAAAAAAAACCCACAGCAATCTCTAAATAATATTTCTGTAGAGTATTAGTACAAATGTTCTGTTCTGCTATATAATAGTCCGAGCTGCTTAGCAACAAAACAGGTTCCCGGCGTTCACTGAGGATTCTCTCCCTGTCGAATGTACTGTGATTTATTTTAAGACTATGGGTGTACTTGTGAGAATGAACAGAAATGTCAAAGTATTACTTAGTGAAGTAGGGTATTGTGCAGCCAATCACAGAGAACCATGGTGCACTGATAATGAAGGTGCAAACAACTTCATGGGCAAATGACCCTCTGTCATTTGCCCATTAGTCATATGCCTCCTAACACCTCTTGTTGGAAGGGCTACCACGTCAGTTTTTCTTTGTTGTTTTTTTTTTCCATATTGCTTTTGCGAACGTGCAGCTGATCCAGCTGTGATCGCTACAGACAGGACCGCTCTCTCTCCATTCCGTTCGATCCTTCGTGCAACGAATGGTCAATCAAGCTGCTAACCGCCAGGAGACAGCATCAGTTTGAGACAAATCAAATGAAAATGAATCACTGGATGAATCAGAAACATGTGGGCAACAATTTAGCAACTGGAGAAAAGCAGACCTTGCTAAAAGATGTGGGCTTTTTTGTGTGTGTGTGTCAAAGAGCTAAATTGGATTTCTTTATAAATGTTCCAAGCAAAAGTAAGACTCAGGGACAAAATCTTGTCCTGTGGTGCCATGTAAGAGTATTTATATCTCTTAGGCGTTGTTTTACAACTACAAACTTTGATGTATTTTCATTGGGATTTTATTTGAAATACTAACACAAAGAAGCACAGTTATTAGATGGAAGGACAATGTTACAAAGTTATAAAGTTTTTTTTTTTTTGCTAATAAAATTCAATCCCCTTTACTCTAAAACTCTTAAATATAATCCAGCAGAACCAACTTCGTTCAAAAATCACCCCATTAAGTACGTCCACTGGTATGAAATTTAACTTTAGCACAAATCTAAGTGTGAAGGCCAGAGTACACTGGTGAACAAACACACAGAAAAAATAAAATCTCAGACTTTACAACTCTTACATAGCACTGAGAGTGGCACAATTGCAAACCTACCAATGTAAGATCATCCACATAATCTAAAAGGCCAGGAGATTTTTAAGCAGCAAGAAGGTTTATGGTATCTATGAAGGAGCTGGAGTTTATGTATCTATGTTTAGATACATAAACAGGAACTCCTCTTTGGAGCTTCCCGCAAGCCATGTTGGCAACACAGCAGACGAGTGGAAGGTGAAAAATTGTAAATGGACTGAATGTCCATTCTAATGCAAGTTGATACTGACTAGTAGGAGTATCATACTAGAGCCACATTTACTCAATTACTATCACAAATTCACACACATTCATGCCCTTACACACTCATGTAAGCAACTTGGGGTTACATTTCTTGCCCCGAACTGCTCTCAGCTTATATATTGCGAGAAATCTACTCCATCCACAGAGCCACAGTCATCCCTGTCAAATTAGAGTACATTTGAACTTTTTGCCCATGCTTGTTGCTCTAACATGACCAAATGTGGACAAAATGAAACTTCTGAAAGACATCTATTCATGCTGAGTGATCTTCAGTCTTTAAAATAACAGGCTACTGCAGTTTATTGCGTTTTTGTTGTAGAAATAGAAACAAAAAAAGGTGTCAGTGTAAGTATGTGTGCACTTTCAGTGGTGCAGGCACATATTTAGCTCTTGGTTTCTCACAGCTGCCGTATGTCAAGTGGTCTTGTTGCTGGTGTCCTCCACCTCTCTTTCCTCTGACAAGATCAGGCACATTTCAGAAGTTGCTCTGGTGACCTTTAGCAGCTGTAGGGGTGAAATTGCCTCAGAGGGCCGTTTTGTCGCGATGCTTTTGTGCGTCTGTAGCATCATGTATTGCAGAAGCACATTATTCTGAGTTACAGGGCCACCACCTAACCAATTTGCATAGAAGGAACTGACCTAGATCCTGTAAGGCAGTAGCACAGTTTCTTACCTTTATACCTTCTTCTCAGTACATGACAGGAGTTAATTGCACAGTTTTTCCACATGCAGTAAAACACCTGACAATGTGGTATTAACCCTTCCTCTATGATTACACGCTGCTCAATGGCATAGCAGGAAAGCTTAAGTCAGGGCTGAGGATGTGTAATATGTCAGTTCAGTGCTGTACATTTAACTGGGTCTCCTCTGTAACCTGACACACTTTGAGGTCTCCTGAGCCTCACATTCTGGGGATTATCAGTCTTGTTGCCTCATTAGGACTGTGTTAGAGTTGCCGTATTCTCCAGACTATAAATTGCTCCAGGACATATGTTGCGTCAGTCAAAAAAATAAAAAATGCATTGTGAACTATGGATTTGTTCCTTCCAGCTTTCGGCCATGTTGCTTTCAGTGGCTGCAGACGGTAATGTCTAATCTTTGGTTCATGTCAGTAGGTATACATTAACATTCAATGCATCAGTCAAAAAAAAAAAAAAAGCACCATGAAGAGGAAAATCTACAAGTTGTAGAACCAGCCATACACTTACAGTCTGGAAAATAAGGTAATTGTGGAAAACGAATTCCTTGCTCATCATCCACAAACAATATGACTAAGCACTCTAAGCACATAATCTAAAAAGGGCAGGCCGGCAATTTGGATGCCCTCCAACAGGTATTCATTGCCACTGGAACAGTCAGGGCATATTTGTTGCCCTTGTCTCTGCCAGCACCCATCATCGACCTCACCTTTGTGATCCACCTTGCCCTGTTTCAACTCGGCCGCCCTTCCATCTATCCACCCTCTGACCCTCACATTAGCGAGCATGGCCCTGTGAGTTATGGAAGGCATGACGGTGTGTCGAAACAGCTGAGGTCACAGATACAGACAGAGGGCGTGAAGACTTGTGTGCTGAATGTCAATGAGACGGTCCCTCCTCCAGCCGGGAGCGAAGCAGAGATAAGCATGCCCCCCTTCCCTGGGAGACACCAGGAAGGGCAAAGATCCTGCTAATCAACCAAGAGTACAGCTGTGTGTGAGAGATGTCAGCATTAAACACTGAGTAAAAGGGCAGAAATCCCTCTTAGGGAGTGAGAGTCTCAGTTCTTCTGCAACACAAACTGTTTTTGACAACTACACCCCCCGCTTCTTGTGTTTTTGTTCCTTTTCTGCCTCTCTTTTTTTTTTCTTGCCTTGCAGAGCATTTAGCGAGGAAATACCAGTTGTATGCGTGGGTTTGACAAAGTTTCCACTGAGAAAAAGGTGTATTTAAGACCTCCCAAAGTAAGAGGCGTGCAACCATAAAAGAAAACAAAACAAAAAAAACATTTGGAGTGCATGTATGGTGATTTGATAAAAGCTACCACATTAACTGTCAGGAGCTAAGTAACTGTACATTGCAAAAACTTTAAAACCAAATGATCTCAAACCTCACCCATGTGCTTGCAGTATTTGCTCCCATCCCTAGAAACCTCACACCGAGCCTGGCACATATTTTCATACCATTTAACTATAAATGGAGATAATTGTGTGCAAATGGGTGCAGTTTTGTAGGATAAGAACCGGCACTCATGGCTTTCTGTGTGTGTTAGTGTGTAATCACATGGGCCCAAACATGCACGTGTGCGGTTACCATTAATGGTGTTTATTTAGCTTTTTGGGGGAAGCCCTTTGCCCATTGTTCATTAAAGCCCATATATGGTAATGTAAACAGTGTGCTTCGTAACTCCTCCTGAGCGTACACACAAAGCTGAATGAACACAGGAAGGCTCACTCTGGCAGGAAGTGGCTGCCGGTGCCATGGCAACAAACTGAAACCTGAAGCGGTGAGGGAGACTCGCCTTTCTCACCGTCTTGACGTCATTTCTAGTACACACTACGACTGAGAGGCAAACAGCCACAGGGCGCACGCAGAGCAAACAAAGGCACAGGGAACTTTTTTTTTTCTTTCTTTCTGAAAGCTTGCAGTGAAACACAGAAAGGGCAGTTCTCTTGAAAATCATGATTCTGTGCTGAGCTGTGCAAATAGATAAAGTATTTTCTTTAAGAGCACTGTGTTGGAAAATCCCCCTTATGTTCAACACTCTCACCGACAACAATGCAAAAGCGGCATGAGAACTACGAGAAAAGCACATAAGTGTGACTGATGAGTATAACAGTATGGTTACAGGCACATATTTAAACTATAAAAGTGCTTTTACAGATTTGTGGTGTGTGAACCAAGTGTAGCTTCTTTGTTCACACAGCCAGACGCAACTAGACTCCCGTGTTCAGTCATCACCAAAAAAAATAAAATAAAATGCCAGCAGGATTTTATGTTGAGTCTGCATTCCCATTGTTTCAAACATGGCAATGTTTGTGTGCATAATCTATTTGTACATTCTTTCCCTCTATTTTGGTTTCTTGGCCACAACCATTACATCATTATTCAATCAGTCTTTACACAGCATGTTGCAAAACTGTTCATGGCCCTTTAGGTTATTCATGCTTAAGTTTTTTTTATGTTTGCATATTATTTATGTATATAGTTCCTTACAAAGAAAGGCTACAGCAACAAAGGGTGAATTGAGGAGTTGTGTGGAGGCACAGTGCTTAGCATACATGGGCTTTAGACGCTGACACTGCCGTCCCAAGTTCGAGTCCTGTCCTCAGTACCTTTGCAGCATGTCCCTCCCCGCTCTCTCTACCCTGTCTTATTTTCAAATGAAGGCCACTAGAGCTGAACATTTCTGAAAAAATAAAAATAAAAAATCATCCAAATGTCTTTGACACCCTTCAGTAGAACTTCAGGGCAAAAAATGGAGTACAAAGTATTGACTTTGTGGAAGTGATAAAAAAAATTCCTGCCACACTTTTAAGGCTGGTATTTATGTTTTTATGTAACTTTGTATCCTTTTATTTCTTTCACTTGCTTTATGTGCGTGACACATAAAACAAGTAAAATCTGTTTTAGAAGAAAGCATTCATCATGTGCAACATGCTAATGAGATATAAGTGAACTGGTGACGCTGCAGAGATGCTCTGTCTCTGTTGCTCAGAAACTTTCCCGCAAATTACAATAGGTTTTTTTTGTGCGTGTCAGTAAGAAATGTTTATGTAAAATCATAACTGTAATTATACCGCTATATGGAATTGAGTATCAAAACAAATGTGCATATTTTCAAAACATGCACATTGACTTTGACTTTCTCAAATATGCCAAACCCACATATTACCAAACTTGCACAGAGATCTTTGATAAAACAATCCATTATTGTTTTTTTTGTTGTTTTTTTTCTTTGGATTTCTAACATAAAGTTTTGCTTTAGTTCATGACAATCACCTGACCTCTGACTTGGCAATAAAATCAATTTTGAACTAACAGGAAAGTACATAAACATGTCAATCTTTGTGACAAAACCAGACTCTGTGGGCGCCATGGTGGTTCATGGGTTAGCAACATTGCCTGGTAGTAGGAAGGCGTTGGACTCAAAACCCTGTTCAGGCCTTACTTGAGGGGTTTGCCTGGTCCTAAATCTGCCTTGGGTCTGTGAGTGGTTATGCTACAGTGCCTCTGTATGTCCAATACATACAGAGACACTGTATGTGTGACAATGGACTGGGGACTCGGCCAAGGTGTGTTCTGCCCTATGCCTCATAAGTGATGAAGATCCTGAACAGCATCAAGAGTATTAAACCATAAAAGTGCATGGACTCCAATCCTACTAATCGGAGGTAATGCACTGTATTGTTTTTTTTTTTAGATTAACGATTAGGTGGTGTAAAAATGAAGTTGTTTTTCTTGCGAACCATCCACCACAGTAGTTGCTCTTAGGAGTTAAAAAAAAAAAAACCTAGTGCCTATGAGATGTTACCAACCTGAATGAGCAAATACAGATTCTCTGTCAACTTAAAGTGAACTATATTTTAAACTTCAAAAAAGATCAAAGGAGCCTTCAAATGGAAAGAAGCTAATTTAAGGGAAAGTGTATTTCAGAGCACGTTCAGATATTTCTGCAGGTCATTCAGGGTACAAGACCTTTTAACAGATAGATTTTTACATTTGAGAGCATTTTTGAAATCTTTGAGTTAGGGAAACTACATTCTCCACAGAGAGTTGTTTTCCCATGATAGCTGTGCTAACTGGACAAACTGCTAGCGTAAGATATTAAAACTAATCTGTCTATTCCACATTGACTTTGTCCTTGAGCTTGTTTGACAGGAAGTGCTCTGTTACTCCGGGGCAAGGAGATGCATCTGCTGCTAATGTAGAAAGATGACAACCGGCCTCCATTGAAAGACTTGAAAAACTTATGTCCAGTGCTGCATAATCTTCTTAAAAACAAAAAATCTAAATCAGCCTAAATTTGTGTCAGCAGGTCAAAGACCATAGATCAAAGATCAAACATCATCACCATATACATTTTTTGCCCATTTGTACATCACTCGATATCGGATGAGTGTGAACACATAGTTCTTATGAACACATACCAGGATTGGTTGAGGGTCCCAAGTCGTATTCCTTTATTTACCGTACTCTAAAGTATTTAACACGTTTCTTCAACTATTGCAGCTGAGGAGGTTTTCTAAAACATCCGTTAATTACACTGAAGTTACCGATGTGATTAAATATAACAAATATCTAATTCAAAATCCAAACCAATAGACAATATTTCACTTCATATTGCTCCTTTGCATTTTTACATGTCATTCAAAGCTCCCAACTGGGCTGCAGGTGTCATCTCCAAACATTAGCAGGCACTTCTGAACATATCTGCTGTCTGTTGCAGCAACGTTTTAAAGAAAAGGTGGTGATCCGATTTTGTTTGACCCTCAAGCCTACATCGCTAGGCAACAAACCTCTTTTAAATAGTGGGAAAGGGGAGGGTTCACAACACTCTGTGCATGTTGTTGGGGGTGGCTTCATACAATGAGACACGTGCAATAAGACAGGGAGGCTTAGGAGAGAAGGCCTGAGGAAATGCAAATGGGGTAAGCCCCAAATCCACCACCACATGCACTGTGACTCCATGGAGTTTGTATGATTGGAGGTCCTGGCACCGTTTTAAAAGAGCACTGAGACACACTAGTACTTTGCAATGAACACCTGCCTGTTGGTCCAATAATGACTCCTTGTCCCTCCTCCCTTTACTCGCCCCTTTCCTATAAAAGACGAGGAACAGGTGCTGGAGGATCGTGATGTTATTAGTCCATTTACACACCGCTAAAATAAACACACATACATGCAACACACTGGTAAATATTGGACTAATGTGAACATATAGTTCTCTTGGATTATGATAATTAATCTCTTGAAAGATTGTTATGTTGGTATTTACATCTGCTCTGTTTTATAATCAGTTTAAGAGCTGAATTTCTGAGCAAATTCCCCAGTACGGATCATTGGGTATTAAAACTACTAGGCATGGCTTTTCTGTAAAATGATGTAAAGTCGCTTCACATATAGTATTTTTAACCTATAGGACATGTCAGTGTTAGTTTCTTTTGGTAGTTGGTCATAAAATGCACTTGTCAGATAAAATATACTCTCCGTAAAGCAAACTTCCATCTACACGTGACTTTGACGTCACAGAAAACAAATGGCATCGACTCAACAACTGGACTCAGAGATTTGTACATAACTCTTGCAGTAAATAAGTCCTACTTCTATGGGAGAACACCTCTTGGACTGAATATTAGTACTGGCCAGAAAAATTCTAACTTTTCCATTTATAAGTAAAATAAAATGAATAAAAATATTTCAACATTTTAAAATTTCAAAAAGGTAAAGGTTGTTTTTATTTTTTGTTTTTTTCCCCACAGTAAAACCAGGTGTATGATTCACCAAACTGGCCATAACGTCATATAAACAGTTTTATGTAAGATGGACGGCGTTGTTTTTCAGGGTTGTCTGAAAACAAACATCACAAGCCATCCAGCAGCTACAATTGGTTATGATCCAGTTGTGTGTGGGATCAGTAGATCATCCGAGACTCTCTCGCCATGCCGCCCTCCCAGCCTCATCTTCCAGAACCGTGGGGGGCCTCTGGTGCACAGGGTGGAAGGGCTTGATCAATAGGGATTTAGTGTGTTTGTCTGCGAGCGTATGTGTCTGCACTGGTCGGTTTCTGTTACCCGGCCTGCATTTGTGTTTCCATCTGGGCGTGCAGTTAAGTGATGCTGGGAGGGGGTTGCTGTGTCTTTTAGTTTAGTGCTATAGTTGTGACTGATAGGATGGTGGGGCCCCGGCGTGCGGAGGCCCAGGGGAGCGGCTCTGTATTGGCAGACTCTGTAGAGAGGCTTTCTGTTCCTCCATCGATCTCAACATGTCAATTAGACAGACTGAAATAAATGTGCCCTGAACCTCAGTGAGCTGCCCGTATGAGGAGGCTCCCATGTAAACGACACCCACACATCAACCCCCATGTCACCGGAGCCAAAGGGCCCCGTGGGTTAGAATTGACCAAGAGCTTTTCCGTTGCACAGATTGTTTTTCACTTTGACCTGAGGACTGGCCTGAGAAAATTTCAGACAATGTTCCTGACGCTGTGGACGTCCTGTCGACAAGTTACCTTTTATGGTTAAAACTTTAGCTTCTCTCTTGCAAAAACATTTGTTTTCTAACAGTGAAAGGAGTTATTTTTTCAAGACATCTAAGATGTTTATATAAGTATGTGTGCTGCCTGAGCTGCCTGGTTGTAGTGATTGTATACGATGGGATAAAAAACCCCAACTTGTTTTAAGAATAACCTAATATCACTTTTTAGTACAGAAATGTTAACGTGGAGTTAGAATAAAACGAAAATGTCTGAAACCAGAGACTGACTTAGCAAATAGTTAGTCGGATCATTTAAATGCACATTTTATACACATAGCACTTTAAAAAAAACAAAAAAAAAAAAACAATATGATTTCCTGAACGAGAAGCATGCATATAATTCCTGGTACGTTGAATGGTCTGCACCTGTGCAGCGCTGTATCTAGCACAAGGACTCCAAAGAACATTTCTCTACTACTTTTGAGTCATTCACTCGTTCATATGCACATGAATGCTGGTGTACTAGTAGCATTTGTAGCTTTTGCATCTAGACAGATGCCCTGGGACAGACTGATAGAAGTGTGGCTTTCAATCAATCAGTGCCATCAGGCTCTTTGATCACCAGCAGCGTTTCTGATAGTTGTAAGATTTGAAATATCATTATTATTATTTTTTTTTTTTCAAATTTCAGCAATAATTGCTTAGGGTAATTGTAATAATAAATACCAAGCTCAACATATAGTCTCAAATTGTTATTAATAAAATATATGGTGGTTTAAAAAACAAGTTTTGAAATATAATCAAGGGAGCAAATGTCAATGTTAGTCTAATGCTAAGATTAAGCGTTAGACTTGCTTAGTGTTAGCAAGTCTCATTCAACTAACCCAGTGGTTGTTATTGTTCAAAGACAATAGCAACCATAAAGGTTCAAGTCAATCATAAACCTGAAATTTTTGAGTGAGTCCACAGTGAAGCACATTTAACACCAACAGGAACTGAGAGGATACCAACCCAGAAAGAAGTCCCTGTTACAAAACCATCACCTTCAAGATTTTCTAATATTTACAGCTTCCCAAAGGGACAACCCAATTTTCTTCCAAAAAAAAAAAGGTTGCATGGTGAGAAGAAACAAAAGTTAAGTTATTTGGCCAAAATGACAAAAGGAGGGCTTTAATCAAAAGGAGACTGTTGCTACTATCAATCATTGGGGCAACATATTGGGGGTCCTGGTGATTCTGGACGGAATGATAAAGATGGAGGATTACCCCATATTATGTTTTTTTACCATAAATCGAAAGCTTGTGGTCGAAACTTTGACACATTCTCATGTGTCATTGTGGCACCTGACCAATTTCAGATTCAATTGTATTGCCGTTGCACATGTCACTAGTAAATGTCAACACAATGCATATGAAGTCTAACCAGAAGCGTGATGAAATAATATATGGTGCAGTAACACACAGAGTAAAGTATATAAATGGCTTTTAACTACCTACCTCAGCCAGCTGTTTGACTAGGCATCGGAGTACAATGTAATGACTTACACATATGTACAGTATACAGTTTGTGAAGGTAAGTTGACTAATTTTGCAAGCATATATTTGACCATGGTCATTAGACTTTGTGTTGATTAGAAGAAATCCACAATAAAATCAAGTTTTCCTCCAAATTCTTAGAAAAGTTACTGACGGTAAGCTAAAAAGAGAATCGTTCAAATAATAAAAGATTCATCCGGATGATGGGCGTACAAGGACCTCTGACTTTAAATAAATATACCTTTTCCTCAGGATGTGCTTCAAAATCTTATTTCTCTACTCTATCTGAACAAAGACTTTGTGGTTGGAAACATTCAGACACAAACAGCGTTTGAAGAACACAGGATTAGAGCATAAAATTGACTGTGTCCAAACAAGTTGACTGTTATAGAGATGGATTGGTGGTGAAGCCTCTTGAAGCTAATGCCTGGGAGAAGTGGGCGAAGCCCTGACTGGAGGTAATAAACCGGTACTACCTCTGTCTCTTCCCCCTCACTACATCACCTCTCCTCGGCCATATTCGCTGTCCTCCATCACCCAAGCTCTTCACGCTTCTTCTTCCCCTGAACAGACGCCCCTCTGAGAGGATGCCCTCCCCACCCTCGTCCTACCCTACCCCTCCCCGTCTGCCTTTTCTGCCCTGATGAGAAGGATTTACCGTGTGCTTGGCCACAGGTCCCAGCCGGTCACGCACACACCCTCTGGGTCGATCCAGGTCAAATTCAATTTGTAAGATATTATGTATTGATTCCTGTGCTCTGTCCTGTGTCCCTCCCAGCCCTCGGTGAAGCTGTGGCAGTGAAGCATATTGACCCAGATGCATGATTCCTCGGATCGTCATCATCATCATCGTCATTGCAGAAGTGTGGCGGTCTGAGCCAGTGTTAGGATTGGTGGCCTTAGGCTTTTTACTGGTGACCCTTTGTTACATCTGCTGGCCAAAATTCCCATTAAGATTTGCACAGCTTGTTTGCAGAAATAAATTTTTTACTTCGTAATCAATTATATGGTTTTTCTACATCATAAAAAGAATATAGAAAAACATCAGCATTTTTTTTTTTTGCTTTCTTGTGCTATTTAGCCTTTTTATTTTTATTGAGAGCAAATAATCTCATCTCCCAGTTCTTCCACTAACGGTTCTATGCTGCCATTTAGATGAAAAACGGGATCTAAATCTTTCGGGTCAATAGCTGCTCCCCAGTCTCTCTATCAAATCCACAACTAAATAATTCAAGTGAGATAGTTAAACCCCTCAGAAAATAAATTGCCAGGGGGGAAAAAGCCCTCAGTGCAACTTGGATGTTAGATTTATGAGCATGACATACACTGCTGTGAGCGGTGGAGGGAGGGGAAGGTATGGTGCCATTCATAAATTTGCAGGTTAAATCAATGAGTGCTCCATCCGGATAAATTAAGATCTGCAGAGCTTTTATGACTTTCTCTAATACATTTACATCAAATATTCAGGAGGCTCGACCACTTTACTGTTAGGTAGATCATGAAATAACAATGTTGTCAGAACAAAACAGTACCTGCCCAGCAAAAGCATTTAAATCATTCGAATTTGTTCACGTTTTGTCACTTTGCAACCACAAATTTCCATTGCGTCCACATTTTTTCAAGCCCTTTCTCTTTCTGACAACTTTAAATAAATTCACTTCAACGTCTGACTATGGAAGTCACCTGATCAGTAAATGGCGTCTCCTGGCGTGTATTTTTGAGGTTGTTCTTATCAAAGAATAGCATCTACACTCCATGATGCTGCCAGCACCACATTTTACTGTTAAAATGGATGAAACATAGTGTGAAGAGGGCATAAGATTTCCAAATTGGTCACATTTTATCAGACCACCTGCTTTCACATGTTTTGTCGTAATTTGTCACAAATAGAAAATGTAATTTCTCATCACTTTACTTTAAAAAGGCCTTTCTTCGTACGAGACATATAAAGGGCAAGACTAATAGCATTTTCCAACCAGCTCATTATGAATGTTTAGTTGATTTAAGTCAAGCTTCTGCTGCCAAGATTCCAGAGCCATCCATTGAATAACTTTAACCAGAAATTATACAAAAATAATACTGATTTAATACAAAGACAGGTGGAAAGGCTTGTTTTAGCAGCTTTATTCAGATTTTACAGGAACACTAAACCAGTGGTAAAAGGTTTTCTTGTCGAGTCCTTTTATAAAAATGTGAAAAGTGTATTTTTTTCCCCTCAAAAAATGCAAATATTGTGTCCCTATAAATTCAGTTTCCAGGGTAAATATGACTGGATTGTAACAGTTTCTGATCCCTGGTTTAGGTGGATTGATTGAAACGCGCAATAAAGTCCTGATTTAAAATACACTGCTATGTTGTTGATTAAATATCTGTTGTGTTCCTTGATCTGCATGATACCGTTTGCTCACTAATGCTCTCTGAGGCTTTTACACAATAGCTGTTTTTATGTTCAGTCTAAATTACAGACAATAACATCCATTTTTTAATGTAATTGGTTGAGTTTTATTTAGGGGTATCAGAGGAGGCAAATTCACAACTACCTTGTGTTGGTCGACCACATAAAATCAGAGTGAAATACTTTCTGGTTTGAAAGGTGGCAAAATATGGAAACATTCACTGCCTTAGTCCCATTCTGTAACACATGCATGTCACCACAGAAAAAAGAAAGATAGTCCCTCAGACCTGGATCCCGTCAAATTCATAATGGAGTACCACAAACATCCGACACATAAGCAGATGAGCAGAGGTTTTGCATGGTTGCTGCTGATAAGAAAAATAAGGTCAGGCGCTAACGGGGGAGAAAGCGCAACACCAAGGTGAGCAATGGCCATGACATTTTCGCAAACCAGGCTAATTCCCCAGAAAATTTTGAAAGGGCACATTGCACATTATTGCATCACGACGGTGATCGCGTTCGAAGCATATCACTCTGTTTTCCACTGAAGCTCATTTACTCTAGGCGCGAGTAATGTTCTTTGTCAAAGAGGCACCAGCTGTCCCAAGAAACACATATCTAAATTACCACGCTTCATGGTCACGCGTTCGAAAACAAAGCTTGAAAGTGGAAATCCGCTAAAGTTACAGAGTAGAACGAAGCAATAATCTATAAAGAGCAACCATAATTTTGCTTCTTAAATCCACTAAGACTTTGCACTCAAAGCTTTGGTCCCAGATTGAGGATGTGAGGAGCACACGTCGATGCCTTTTGTGTGTGTGTGTGTGTCTGTGTGTGGAAGTGTTCTTGAACCAGGAGAGCGACAGAGAAAAGACAGAAGGCAGTCTGAAGGGAGGCACTGTGGACTTTCCTCGTCATATTGCGGGATTCCCTCTGCTTACCCGTCCACATCCCGCCCCAACGAGGAAGCATGAAACACTCTGTGACTCCCCTGGGAGGAAACACGAGCCCGCTCTGCTTTGTGACTCACCATGACCTCCAGCCGAACCCTTTATCACATGCTTGTTTTAGAAGTACCCAAGAGGAAATGGAATGTGCCAGGAATACAGATGCATTTGCTGGAATTGTATTTTTATTTGCATTTCAGAGTACACAATGCATTTATGGTGTTGTTGTTGCTTCGCAATACTGCTTCAAACCTCACAGCGGCAGAATAAATTTAGTCTCAGCAGAGATATCACGTAGAGTCACATGGTCAATTAGTCATTTCCTCCATGAAAACTGTGACATCTTTCATGTCCCACAAACGGTATCGGATGGTGCAAATTCCTGGAACTGCGTGCAAAAATGCACATGTTAAGAAATGTTGAGTGTGTAACCATAAGTTCTCGCCCAGTGCCAGCACAAAGCAGGTTAAGAGATTTGTGGATTTAAATGTGATGACTTGATGGTGACTATTGTGACCAAAGAGGCAGACCATTGATAAGAACTCAAACTGTGCTTACACACCTGGATTTTTGTGCTAGAGCACAAAAATCCAGAATAAAGCAGCATCATGTCATGTAATGCATTCCTTTCAAAAAGTTGTGTTGTTGTTTCAGAAGACTGCAGGATAATTTCCAAAAAAATCATTTGAGATCATCACAATGTTTGGGAGATCTCACTTGGAACTAAATTTTCCAAAGCCAAGCGTTTTTGGAACCCCACAATGCTTTAGATGTTCAGTTTTTTTTGTTTCTTTTTGGCAGAATGACAAAGTTTGCCCTCACTATATGCCTTGTAAAATTCGTCTACAATATTTTTTTAAACTAATGCTTGTAAAGTCTCTTACATGCACTTGTCAAACAAATGTAGTTTTGAGCAATGCCAAATGTAAACATATTTTCTAGCTACACACTATCTTTAAATGTGACAACCAGAGATAAAAAGATATTTTTTGTAAAAACTCTTAAACACTAAACATAAATGAGTCTTCATTTAGCTAGCAAAATAGAAGGAGATCACTTTGATAAGAGTTCCCAGAAATCCAAAGTAAAACATTACAGAGCAGTGACTTTCTTTTAAAGGTTAGCGCTACAGGCAGTTCAGTCGCACAACGCTAATTATGGACCTAATGAATAACTTCAGCCGTCACAGTCCAATATCAGCACATGTGGATTTTCAAACCCCTGGCAAGCATTTAAACATAATTTCTTGTTATTCACTTGAAAGCAATATCATTAGTCCTTGGGAGGAGTAATTTTTTACACTTCTTATAAAATTACTTTCCCATAATTCCCCCTAATCATGGCAAATTAAGGCTGATTCAGCTGTCATAATGAACTAAATTTATTCCTCTGCTGTCTAGGTTTAGATAAATGGTACATTTTTGGACAGGACCATCCATAAATACTCTATATGAAAAGATTATTGACAGAACACCTTTGTGGCTTTGTGTCAGTAGACGTAGATTATTTTTATGACCTGCCCAACATTTTCAAGCAAACCTATTTGCTTCCACAGTCGTACTCTCCTCCTCCATATAGGAAGTCGTGCAAATCTGGAGCCACATGGCCTGGAGAAAAGTTTCTCCCTTTTAGTATATTTTAAATAATTCACAATAGACTATGTCTTTTTTTAAAAAAATAATTGAAAAGTATTTACCTGTTTGACTCAGTTATGACTTGGTTGGGTCTGTTTTTCATCTCTCATCAAATCCACATGGCACTTTCTTTTTACGTTCGAAGGTTTAACCCCAAAGCTGGGAATTGGGTCAGAGCTAATTTAAGCATGTTCTAGTTAAAGTTTGGCAAACCATGAGGGTTTGTTAGTTGTTTCTTTCAATAAACCAAGTTACAAGTCCACTCATAGTAATTCAAGCAAACAGTGGCTTTCCTAAATTGCCAGTGTGTGACTGATGTGGTCAGAAAAAAAACAGACAAAAATACAAATTGGCAATTTATTTCACTGCTTTATGCTCACTGATTTCTGGAAGTTAGAGAATCATAAATTGCAATTTGTGTGATGTTGCTTTCTGTCTCATTTACATGTTTTGAGATATAGACAAATACTGCGAAAAATTTTGAATTTATTTTTAATTGCACTTCTTTCAAGTCCACACATTTAGCTTATTTGATTTTATTTAGAGATCTGCCCCTTTAAGATACAACGTTGTTTCTAGCATTGTACCATTTAACATATCAAGATTTAATATTTTTAAGGACAACATATTTGCAGTTTACACACAATTTGCACTCTCTGTAAAATTTTCTGTACATTTTGAAACAGAAAAGTACTGAAAGCAGACCTCACTAAATGACCAAAGGAATTTGCTTATCTGTCTTCACACAAAGAAAAACCTGAATGAGATGCCATTGTTATTCCATGGGATGCAATGTGATGTTGGTCCATCTTTTGCATCTAGAAGAGTTTTTACGTAAAATGAAGCTTAGAAAATGCTCAAAGGAGTTTTTTATCATTCTTCCAGAATCATATTTTTAAGGTCAAACAGGGATGTTTGAGATACAGTCTCAGCTCTAACTCACCTCAAAAGATGGTCAGTAAAGTCCATCAACCCCAATCTTCCTCCTCCACTTGTTTTTTTTTAAAGATAGCTTTTTGCAATCAAGTTGTAGCAGAAAGAAGACATAACCAAACTGTTCCCACAAAGTTGGTAGTATGAAATTTTCCAAAATACCTCAGTACTCTGCAGATTTAGGAGTTAGTTTAACTGGAACTCCTGAAAAACATCTGCACACCAAAATCCCTTCTGCATATCACTTTACTCTTGAGAATGCAATCAGACACATGCCATTCTTCTGGAAACTGCCAGTGGACATTGTCCAGTGGACTGCCAAAACAGAGAGGCATGATTTTCCACTTCAGAGTACAAGTCTCTACTGCCGTTCAGTACAGCATGCTTTATATCACTGCATCAGACGCTGCGTGTTGTACTTGGTGATGTAAGGTTTGCAGCTCTTTAGCCATGAAAATCCATTCCATAAATCTTTGTATAGACTGTTCTTGAGCCCATTTGAAGGCAAAACGAAGGAGGTCTGTGATTACTGTTGCTGCAGAAGGTTGGCGACCTCTGCACACGGTAGACCTCGCCATCCGCTAACCCAACTCTGTGATTCTGATGTGGTCTACAAATTCATTGTGGAGTTATTGATGTTTCTACTCCCACTTTGTGATAATGCTAGTAACAGCTGATTGTGAAATACTTAAGAGTGAGCAAATCTCACGACTGGACTCATTGCACAGGTCGGATCCTATCATGTTACCACACTCTCAGGCAAGCAAGTTATTGGGCAGTCAGTTCTTTCACAAATGTTTGCAAAAGCAGGCTGCATGCCCGGGTTTCATATGCTTGTGTCCTTGGATGTGATAAAACCAAACCAGTATATCCTAAGCATTTTATGAAATGAAGTCCTCAGTCTCATTCTGTAGCATTTCTTATGTTTGGAAACTCACGTGATTTTCTTTCTTTTGGAAGTTTGCTTCCTTTCTCACTTCCTTCCTCTCCTTCAGACTTCAGCTCTGTCTGAGTTTGGTGTCACGGGCTAACAGTCAGAGACGGGGCCGGCAGCGAGCCTGGATTACATCAAACACACACCAGACGCTGCAGCCGGAAGACAGGCAGGAACCATGAAACTCTGCTCAAGTCTGTCACTGTCTATCATCAAAAAAAAAAAAAAAAAAAAACAGACTCAGAACAAACGGGTGTCATGCAGGTGGGGAAAGGATGTAAGCTAATATACAGACCAGTTTTTTTTTTCTCTCTCTCTTTTTTTGTAAGAATGTTGCTTTGCTCAGACATGTCCAAAGACATAGATAAATAGAGGAGGGAAAATGAGAAGATCAGACTTGGTGTCAAGTGGTTACAGTGCTCTCATTCATCTGCAAGCCTCTTTTCTTTTTCTGCATGGCAATTATGAAAAACTGCACATGCCAATTTTCCAAGAGAAAAGGTTATTTCAGTGGATGAAGATAGACTTTCCACTCAACCTGTGTATAATCAAAGAGCAAAAACAATGAAACCGGGTTCTCTCTGTGGCTTTCCTGTGCAGCTTTTTGACATTTTACAGGGCTGTTGTTTCACTTAATGTGCTGTGGATGAAGAGAACTAAGTGGTGAAGTATGTTGCTTTCATGTGCACCTATGTGTCATTTTGTTGCAGACTTCTGTTTCCAAGACATAGTATTTGCGAATGAAGGTTGTTCAAAAACAAAAGAAAGTATGTGGGGGAGGGGAAAAAAAACAAACTGGTTTTAAATATACTGTAAATTAGATTTATAGCTTGTTTGCAGCTTTTGAAATTCTGACTGATGAGTTGGAGTTGGAAACAAAAGCCATCCACATACTGTTTAACATTTCAAAGTGAAATCTAAACATGTCCAGCCTGAACAAAACCAGGCAGGATTCAAACCCGTAGACCTGAGCAGACTGGATCGGACGTCTGTCAGACAGGCCAGATTTTTTTCAGCCAGTCTGCGAAGTATTGATCTTCCCTATTGATTCGAGTCGCTGTCCATCTGCCTGATCCTAATGTCGCTATAAGTTCGAAGTGAAAAGAAAGAGAAATTTCGGAGGGAAAGAAAATAAGAGCGCAGATAAACACATACGAATGCAGATCGTTTGGTACATCAGGAGCTGCTGGAGGGGACAGAGAGTCCAGCCTGTCGATCCTGAACAGCTGGTGTTGATAGCTAATCTGTTCCTAGCTGGCACTTTTTGTAAAACATGAAACCCAGCAACCTGATAGCATGAATTAATAAATGAACAATTTTGCCTACAACAGGGGCCCCCTCTTCCATCTGGGTTTCTTTACACAGACACAATAGACACTTAGAAGGGGCCCGCAGGGGTTTTCATTCCCTCAAGTACAAACTGCGCAGGCCGCTGGATGACTGAGAACCACTTGATCGCATAATGACACCGAAAGATGGTATCCTCACTCATGCCGCCAACCGGAGTAACACACACGGTGGGGATCCGTGAATTGGGTTTTTTCGGAGGGAAGCGGCTGCCGCTTCTCTCATTCTCTTTTCTTTTTTCAGTTATTTAAAGCAGGCCCTAATAAGCAGCGTGGGTGGGGAATGAGGAACCATTAGCTCAATAGCCTCAGCTTTCGCTAGCTTCTTTGCTTTTCAAACTCAAGTAATGGGAACACCTGCATCAAGAGACAGGAGAGGCAGGGGGAGCGACGGGACTTGCGGGGGGGAAAAAAAGAGAAAAAAGAAGTGTCAGGGTGGTTTAGAGCTGGAAATGTGCTGTAAGTGGGAGAAAGACAGAAATGCATTTTCTTTCCATATAAGAAGATTGTTCTATTTTTTTTTTTTTTTGCCATTATGTGTGGTTTCTAAAAAGTCAACGCAGCTGATCAGCTTCAGTTTCTGGTACAATTTAAGCGACCCACTGACATTTCGAAATGTAAGGTTTTAAAGCAATTTAAGTACTGGAGAAAACGTAATCCTGTCCTGTCCCTTCCACAAGCGCGTGCTAAAAACGCACAAGTAAATCAGGACTATTGTTGCCATCATTGGATGATTTATTAGTTACCAACAAACATGAAATTAAGATGACCAAGGCATCTAATTTTTAAACACAGAATTCAAGCAAAGGATTATGAGTTTTAGGAATATGATGCTTATACTGTGGGTATTTTACATGAATCCTCTCCAAGGCTCCACTCCCTGTGCACTACATTTCCTGCATCTGTTATTTATGCAATATTTGAGATAGTGAACCAAAATCAACCAAGCCACCTTATATATTTTACACTCCTACAACTATAAGGCATAAAAACCACATTGTGAAGCAAATTATATTAAGACATGACACAGCACTCTTTCTAAGAAGTAACATCATGCTTCCTTCGAGAGATTTATTCAGCCTAAAATAGCAGTTTAGTTGTCATTTCTTGTAAACATTTCAGTTTTCTTGGGTCCACAATTTCCAGTTATGTCTCACTGATGTGCTGTGCGTACCTGCAAGACAAAGACCGGAGGCCGCTGCTGATATTAAGTCATAAAACTAGACGCTTAGCATAGTTTTTACAGTTTACTTTTATGGCTCATTTGGCAGTTGACAGAGATTAGTTATACTTTTCTATCAGATCGTCCTTTGCATACATGCGATTGTGGAGCCAAGCAGTTCAGACTTGTTGGTCGGATTACCTCGCAGTTTTTAATCGGAAAGCACGAGGCATGAATGCGAAGGAATGCAGGTCTTTCGAGATAAAATTAAATATGTTCGGTTTTAAAAAAAAAACCCTGAACTGTTCCTTTAAAAAAAAAAAGTATCCTTTAACTTGTTCATACTTGCTGAGAAGGGAACACTTATTCCACATGTGTGCTTTGCCATTGACAGCTGCAACTGATGTAATTCGTGACAAAAGGAAAAAAGAATGAAACAGAGGCATTGTGGGTGCTGAGTGAGCCTGTCAGGCATCTGATATATGGCGGGACAGATGCAGAGGGCTGGGCGTCTGAGGTAAGCTGGCAGGCAGGGCACTGAGGATAAAGAACACAGAGACACAGAAGACGAGCATGCATGAAAGCTATGTGATGATTATCAGAAAACACAGGGCCCCGTCTGTTCTCCACCCAGCCCGGCTGTGAGGCACAGGGCTGGGTCTTAGAAGCAGGTGTGCTGGGTGGGGAAACACAGGAAAGGGGTGGGGGGGTAGGAACAGAGATGGAGACAAGCATTAAAATGGAGACTAGAACTGGAATAAAACAGGGGCAAAAAAAAATTCCAACAAAATACACTAAGACAGAGGTAATTATTGATAAAAGACCGCAAGACAGAAATGTGCTTCTGAGATGAGAACGGGGGTCGCAGCAGGTGAAGGAGAACAGCGCACAAGTCTTACTGGAAGCTATGTTCGTCATTAGAGTCTTTCACTGGGTTCAATAAAGAGCTCAGACATGGAAGACTGTATTCCTTCCAGCATCAGCCTGAATGCTTAGTTGTCAATATAGAAAGCGCCGCGTATCAGAGGAATAGGAGGGATCAATGACGAGCGTAAGTGGATCAGGGTGGCCCTTAGCTGACCCCTTATCATCGCTATACCTTTGGCTCATCTTATAGCCCCTGTGCACACATACAAAAATCACCTGATGTTTTGTGTACAAATGAACACACGCTTATCAGCGGTGAACACAAACAGCAAATCAGCCGAACTTAATGCATTTGGGCATCTAACAATGGTAAAGGTGGCTTGCTAGAAGACACTGAGCACCAGAATGTTGAAGGAATAGGATTTAAGTAGCTCTGAGCCACCTGCCAGACTTTTCAATTTACAGAGAATGGTCCAAAAAAAAAGTAGCTACGATAACCACTTGTTGCAAGGTGCGAGGAACGCACAACAGATTGAACCTTGAAGTAGCAGAAAACCACAGTGGGTGCCTCTCCAGTCAGCTAAGAACAGGGAGCGGAGGCTACAATTTGCACCAAATGAGGGCTGTTCTGATGAGTGTTGATTTCAGCCGTGATGTTTGGATGGTAGAGTTGAAATGTGGCCTTTTATCAACATGCTGGTGGAGGCAACGCAGTGGTCTGGTGGACTTTTCTTAGTAAAGTCTGCCAGGCTTTACTACTTGATTGGTCCCCTTAGTGCCAATCAAGCATTGCGTCAACCTCCATGAGTATTGTTGGTGCCATGTTTATGCCTTTATGACCACACTGTCACCTTCTCATGATGTAGCCGGCAAGATAAAACATCTTATTACAATACTAAAATCAACTCAAACTTATTTACTGTTACTTAAACTCCAGTGGGCTCCATGGTGACCAGATCGCAGCGCGAAATCCTTTGGTACACGGTGCAATGAAAAGTTGAAGTGGCAGACAAAATTTCAAGAAACGTGATCTTTTCATGTTAATTTGGACCAAAATCTCTGTAGAATGTTTTCAACACCTTGTTGAATCGATGTCAGAAATAATTAAGGCAGTTCTGAAAGCAAAAAGGGACCCAAACTGGTTTTAGTAAGGTTAACCCAATAAAGTGGGTGGTGGGTGTAGTTTTGCACTTAAATTAATTTCGCTTCAAACCAGTCACGCTCATAAAATCACAAGATGACTGAAACTGTACAGTTGTGGTTTGTGAAGGTTAAATATAATCCGGTCACAGCACATTTGTTCACTTTTTTTGAAGCTCAACAAACTCATTTTATTATACTTCCTGAGAACTGTTTGTTAAGAAGATTTTCACAGGGCAAATAACCGTTTTATGACTAATCCTTGCAACATAATAAAACACAGATAAATCAGCATGCACCAGTGTAAAGTTTGAGTGTGAAAACACACACACACACACCCACAGGCAGCCATGGTTGCCTTGTCAGCTGCTGCAGCTTCTGGTAAAGTGCGCAGGCTGTGGGAGTGCAGGGACATTTCTCGCTAAGGGAAGTGCTTAGGTTTTGCGGTCTCGTTTTAGCCCTGGTGTTGAGAAATGGCCAAACTACTTTCATTTCAACTGGAGAGACTTGCAATTACGCTCTGCACAGTCACATGACCAAGATGCATAGCTTTTTACTGCGCCATAGAGGCCCTCCAAGGCTGATATGCCAAGAATGAAAAATATTGAGGCAGCCCCTCCCTCCCTTCCTTCACTTACTCCACCACTCTGACTCTCCCATTTTTTGCAAATACACACATGAGCTCCATTTACTTTCCTACCTTCTGAATGGCCGACGGCCCCAACTCATCTTTGCATTATTCAGTCCAGAGGAATAAAACATATCTTGAACTGGAGTGAGCAGATTCACCGACAATGCTTAAGATGTTCTCAGGCTAGCATGGCCCCAATCCATAATGCTTATATTCTTCCCTCTGCTGTTTATTCCATTGATATATAGATCAATATCCCAAGACAGCAGATGACCAGCAGCATCGAGGAAAACAAAAAAACAAACTCTCTTCTAACTGGCGAAGAGTTGCCATTAGTCCACTGTGTATTCATGTTTCTTTTGTATTGTGTTTGTGCTTTTCCAATATCTTCCACTTTATTTCAGAGTCCAAGGATTTTTTTTTTCTTTCTACCCCTCCCATCGATAGACAGAGCATCTTTTTTTCCAGCAAAGGAGGACATTGATAAATTACAGCAAGCTGAGGCAGGGAGTCACAATTAAGATCCCTTCAGGATAAAGGTAAAGGTAAATTATTTACATTAACTAGACAGTTTAGATCACCTCACATTCCTCTGCAAATGGGAAAAAAAAAAAAGCTCCTTCCTCTGGAAAGCTGGAAGAGCTGACTTCGGTAAATTGTTTGTACTGTTAATTAATGAGCCAGGCAAATGTTTGCCTGTGTGTGTGTGTGTGTGTGCGTCCTTGTGATAGTTCTACGTGTGTGTTAAGGTGAGGTGAACGAACAGCAGTAAAGAGGAATGATGTGGTGGGTGGTAGAGGAAGAGGCTGGTCTATTAAAACGGTAGTTGAGAAACAGCCTTTTATGCAATTTCCACTTTACCTCAAATTGTGATGCCCTTTAGAATATAGCAGAAATTTTGTTTTTGGTATATTTTAAAACATGGAAACATTTACAGTAGCTCCATGTTAACATACATTGAGTAAATTCTTTTCTAATTGGTATGCACTACTTTTTGTCTCAATATATGCATTTTTCTTTGCTCCCACATATTGCTTTTTCCTTATGCTGTTTATATATTTATTTACGCAGAGACAATATACATTTCATTCACCATTTAAAAGTAGAGATGAACAGCACCAGGTTATTGCAATAGCCCAATTAGCATTTAGCGAGTACTAATTGGACTAGCACTCACTAAATACACTTTTACAATGAAAAGTGTATTTACACTATCTACACAATTTGGCAACTTTCAAAGGTAGACAATAAAATATTTTGTGAAGAAAAGAAAAGAGAAATCACTGGCCATAATAGCTGTAACTTCAACTTAGACAATGTTGAAGTTACATTGTCTAATGTAACCCCCCCACAAAAAAAAAAAAGTAGAAATGTCACATTTCTGACAAACGTGAACACAAGTGAAAAAAATAAATACTATGGAAAAATTTAGAAAAATAGACACATCTGTGCAAAATAAGGAGCCACAGTGGGAATCTATCTGAGTATGAAACATTGATTTTGGCCTCTCTTTCTCTGACCTGGTTCCAAAGCAAAGTTTTTCCACCTGTGAAATTTAGATGGCACTTCCAAACTGACAACCCATGTTGTGCTTCCATTTGTTTGAAATGCATACATGCAAACACACATGTCCTTCCTCGGATTCCCAGTGCAGAGAAGGAGCAGTTTGTTTGTATTAGAGAAAACGTGAAGGGTTTTTGGCAACGTTGCGGCCCAGGCGTGTATTTCTGGAAACTTAGACAAACAAAACTGCTGATTTGAAAGTCAGCTTTGATAACATGAAAATTATCTACCACCTAAAAGTAATCAGTTTGGGAACCTTGTCAGTCATGCAGTAAAAAGTGTTTGTCCTCTTTTGGGGGAAAAAAAATAAGTCTTTTGAGTAAAAAGGCCATAGTTATGTTCTGATCAAGTTAGTTTCTCTCTGACACCAATCTGATTTGCGTAAGTATCGCTGTTTGCAGATAAAGTTCACCTCAGTAAGTTCAGTTCATTATTTTTTATTGAACATCCCTTTGCTTTAAAGTGCATTACAGTAAAACACTACATTTCATCAGTTGGTAGGCTATACGCCTTACATCAGTAATGTGATTGCGTCCAAATTAGCTCACTCACAAGTGATTCTCTGGAGAATTCTCAATTTTTTTAAACTTTTGTCCCAACAGGACATTCCACAGCATACGTGATATTTCAACACAGAGTTAACCCATTTAGTCAACGAAATGATGTGCACAACTTGTCATGTAATCAATATGCACACCAAAACAGGGTTTCGATTTAAACACTTAAACATTTAAATTCAATACTTTGAGGTAAAACCCCCCCTCAGAATTTTAACTTAGGTGTTTGCCTTGTTCAGCTCTTGTGAAAGGTAAAAAAAGCTTCTTTGGATCATGCAATTTGTTGGAGACATGTCACATTTATCCTGCCAGGCAGAGATACCCACCGGCTTCCTCGGATCAATTAAAAAACATGCCTCTGAGTTGTAAGTCCTGTTTCTTTTTGTGTATCACTGTACTTCTGACTACACGTTTGCATATTTGCACAGCTGTGTGTGTTTGGATCCACCAGTGCATGTGTGTGCCCACGCGTGAAAGTCTGCGTGCGTCTGTGCATGTGCGTGTGTGTGTGTGTGTGACAGAGAGAGAGCGCCAGGAAGAGAGTGGGTGGGATAAGTTTTGACAAAGTTCCCCATTTTTTAGAAATAATCACTTGTTCCCGTCATAGAGTTGTGTGCGACTACGGCTGATGCTGAGAAGGGAAGCCCAGAAAAAGACCTCTCTGGTTCTCTGTTGTCTCCTGCTCATCTCTTTGTTCCTCCATCTCTCCGGTGCATCCGACCCTGTGTCCCTGTAGCTCCTAACGAGGGGGTGTGGTTGTCACTGGAGGCGTCGGAGCTGAATTACCATATTAATTAGCTCATCTTTTGACCGACAAACACCGAGCTGAAATGTCACCAGACTCACATTGGCCATAGGAAACACAATTAGTGGAGGTCATTATTGTTTTAGTGATGCACAGGGTTGTTGTTTATTTTTACTCCATTTCCTGTGTCCTCCATTCTTCCCTCTTTCCTCACTGCTGTCTCTCTTGTTTGCACCTTACCAGGACTTTTTTGTTTCTTTTTATTGTCGAGTTGCTTGCAACAGAAAGCAGATTAAGCTGAGATAATTATGCACTGCGAATGTTTGTATCTACTTGTATGGACATGCGTCATTCATACTTTAGCTGGAACCCTAAGCTTTCCATGTAATGACTGTAGATGTCATCACATCTACAGTGTAATGACAATACAGTGTGCAAAGCTGCAGAGATATTTGACAGGCACTGTGAGCTGTAACTGATAGGCAGCCTTTTTTTATTTTTTTTTATTTTTGCCCTACAATCTCTGCATTAACTTGAACAGAATGTGAGGTTTTTGCACACAGCTCTAATTATTGGATGGAATTTCATTCATAATGCAACTAGTCAAAAACTATTTATGACTCCACAAGTTTTCATTTAATTAATTTATTATTATTCTTTGCTTTGCCCTCCTTGGAGTTACTGCTACTCTAAAAACTATAACTTTTCTCCTAATTTTTCAAAACATAAGTTTGGATTTACAGGCATGCACATACATGCGTCAAGCGGATAACAAATCTCCTCTGCCAGCACACGTCTCTCTCTCTCTCTCTCTCTCTCTCTCCAACTCTCGTCTTCCACATGCCTCGCAGAATCATCATTTTGAAACTGCGGTCGTGTGTGTTCAATGTACAGTTTTTTTCAGTTTCAAAAAAACTCTGAAGTCGCATTTCCAATTGCTGAACGTTTCAAAATGATGTTGCTCTCTTATTAAGTTGTGTCTGTAAACCCTTGTGAGCTAAATGCGAGGCGCTGGCTGAACCTTTAAACGGGTTCAATTTTAATAATTATTTTTGTCTATCTACTTGTTTCAGGTAATCACAGACATTCCTCCAGAAATTACAGCTTCTGTTTTAATGTTGCCTTGACGCAGGTTAGATGCCAACATGTAATCATCTTTAAGGTCTGGGAGTTCCTTCTCTTTAATGATCGCTTTTCTGCAACAATAAAATATTAGTGGATGTGTTGGGAAAGAAATGATATTTGAGTACTGGTTAATTTTTTTGTTTATTCCCTTAAGTGTTATGTGTGAATCATGGAGATGAATGGGAAGTTTCTGTTTTTAAACTCATTGAACTTTTTTACATTGTGTCATGTTTCAACCACAAGCTTCGGTGTATCAGAAGTTGCTTCATTTTGAAGTGTTGCATCCTTGAGTTTTTTGTTTTTTTTTCAGCCCCATTTATTTTGAAACCACTAAATCAAATCCAATGTATATCAATTAAACTGTTCAGATAAGGCTTTGCCATCTTCTTCTTTTTATAAATAAGCATCATTATGAAGACCAAAGAACACTGCAGATGGGTCAGCAATGAAGTTGTGGAGAATTTCAAAGCAGATTTAATCACAATATCCCAAGGCTTGAAATGTCTCACTATTCAGTCGATTTACAGAAAGTCAAAAGAGTTTGACCCAGCTGCAAAAACACCAAGATATAACTGACTTGTAGGGCAATGAGGGCAGGCATGTGAACAACAGTAACTCTGGAAGTGCTGTTAAGATCTATAGTACCAGTAGTAGGCCGTTGCTGACAGAACATAAATCTGACCTTAATGGAAGACTGGCAGAAAATATGATGTTGCTAGAAAGTTGCAAGGAATCCGGTTTGCACTTTGTAACAAACTCTGAAGAGGACAAAGCATGCATGTGAAAGATAGCACTCTGCACTTGAATTTCAATTCACTGCAATGGTTTTGATCAGAGCTTATACTTGAGTTGCAATGGAAGAATCAAAGTTCAGATTTGAAACTAATTGAGGATTTGTGGTTGGACTTGAAAATTGCTGTTTCCAAACGTTTTCCTGGCAGTCTGATTAAGCTTGAGCAATTTCACACACACACACACACACACACACACACACACACACACACACACACACACACACACACACACACACACACACACACAAATAGATTAAAGTTTCACCTTCTTCTAAAGATGGACAAAGATACTAAAGAAGACTTGTAGCTTCAATCACAGCAAAGTGTTGTTTCTAAAAACTGCTGACTTAGGAAACACTAGTTATTTGTAAAAAAATAATAATAATAATAATAATAATAACTTTGTGTTGCTCTATCATATAAAATCCCACTTCATCACACCAACACTTGTGGTTTTAACTTCACAAATTCTGAAGCTTCTGGAAAGAAATATTTTTGCAATGCTCTCTATAATTAGGCAGTTTTTGTGCTTGCAAGAACTTGCATTTAATTTGTTGGTGGAAAAGAAACTTGGTTAAACATATTTTTTAGGGAGCAAATCTACCATTCTTTTGTAAATCAAAATATTCCTACATACAGAAATATAGCCACCCAATTATTGACATCACCATAGTCAATAAACTAGAATACTTATTCTAATGAGCCCAGATTAAAACCTATCTTTTGAAAATAAACGTTAAGAGGACAGTAGTCATACTTTGCATCAAGCTGACGCCTCTGTATCAAAAACATTTTTGTTATTCATCTGATATAATATTCCAATAAGAAATCTTGATTTTTTTCATTGAATGTAAGCAGACAGAACATCAAAATGAACCAAAAATAATTAATTGGCATGTTGTATTTTTACCTACTGAAGAAAAAAAAAAAAAAATGCTAAAATGTTAAAGCAGGGGCCTCCTCCAGATTGCAAATTGAAAATATTTCCAAGCTAGACTGTTGCTTTAATTACGAAAGAACAGCACATATATCCATTCCAAATGAAATATATATTGGAAAATAAAATGTGAACAAGATTTGTTGTTTTGCGTATGTGACTGAAACATGAGCTACCACCATGTGGAAGCCATATGTTTTGTTTAAATTAAAGGCGTGCGACATGCTACAGCACCCTCACTCACAGCAGTATTCCTCAGCTGTATCACTATTGATTGTCTTGATATATTCCTTGTGAAAGCATCTGATGAATGTTTAAGCAGGAGGGCTCACATATCCTCCTGTGCAGGTCTGACTCTGGACTTGTGCCGCTTGTTTCCTTAGTGCTCCAGGGATGCTATCATCATTCGGATTCTATGTATGTTGTCCTGAAATCTTGGCCTCTTCACAAGTCTGGAAGCAGACAGTATCCCCATGGCCTTCCATATGTTCCTGCAAGTCTGAATACACATAACTTTCCCTTTGCACAAGGCTAGGCGTTGTAGTACGCCCTCACAGGAAATAGTGTCATTCCAAACGGCAGTCATTTAAGCACAAAAGTTTTAACACTAAAGAGAAAAGCTGGGGCGTGCCATAAGCTTACAATAAAGCATTTTTACAACAAACAAATGTAGAGCTCCTCTCTGACTTTTTTAGCTACGTAATCTTAAACAGAGGCAAAGCAACTGAAGTTAAATTCTGTACTGCTAAAATGTTATTAGTTCACACAGCATTTGTAAAACACTACATGGGTAGTGTAGTGTTTTACATATTTTTTCAAGAACATACTTAACACAGATTAATCAGCTGCTTTGGTGAACTTCACCCAAAATAATAATAATAATAATAATAATAATAATAATATAGAACATCATCAAAGATAAAACAGCTTATACTTAGAAACATTTACATTTTCAGAAATGAATCTTTAGAAGACTGGGTTCCCTTCAAAGAGCCATAAGTCCCATCACTAGTAGAGAAAAAAAAATAAATTGGCTTTTAATGTAACTGTATGTGTTAATCTAAGAATGAGATTCACATGTTCTGTTTTTAACATGAGTGTGTCCAGCCACCGTCTGGGCATTTATCTTTATATATTACGTTATGTCTGCTGCCATATAGAATGTCATATGGTAATATCACTGTGTAAGCATTTGCATGTGTCACTCTGAGTGTGTATGCAATTTGGTTTTGCAGGGGACCTTCATTTGAGACCACTGCTGTAAGAAGTGGGTCAATCCCACAGAGCAAAGTCGAGCTTTGATAGGTCTGTGAGAAGCAGAGGGATGAAGAAAAAGAAGAAAAAGGAGGAGGAAGAGGCTGAAAGCAGACCTCAGTGAATCAGAAGCAGCATCACAGTTGAGGCAAAACATACAGCATGCGTGCAGCATGTACGCCACGTGCTCCCTATGTGGGTGGACTGAGCAACAAGCTAATCAGATGCGTTGATGTGTATTGGGTGAGAGTGTGGCTGCTCAGAGAATGTGTGAAAAATCTGTCTTTGACCTTAAATCTCACTTTCATGCTGTGGCAATCGACGACTTGTCAAACGAGGGCTGATCTAGACAAGTTTTGAAGGACAAGTTAAAGGGTGGAGAGGGAAAAACCCCTCCAGAGCTGGAAAGTGTAACTTGCCCCGGTGTAGAAACACTTGATAAAACTAGAAAATAAAATTTTTCAACTTTGTCGCTTTATGTTTTAGGAGCATCTAACTAAATGAGAGAAAGTCAAGGGAATTTAACTAAACTTAGTCAATCAATTTAGCAGAAAAACGTGAAGAAAGTACATTAATTAAATAGATTTATCACACAGATGCATTTCAAGCACTTATTTTTTGTTTATTTAGGTGATTATAGCTTACAGGTAATGAAAACGCAAATTTAGCTTTTTTGAAAAGAATTGAATTTGGCCTAAGTAGGTGTACTGAAAAGCAAGACATGCTATATTTCATGATGTTTTCATTGATTGCCTATTTTACATTAATATTTGTATACATAATTATACATTATTCATTAATAGTTTTAATAGTAGATCATGTGACTACAATACTTTAAATTAAAGATGAATTGTGTTACTATGCTGGATCAATGGATTCAAAAATTTATATTCATTTTAATTAGTTTCCTTCTTTATGTTAAAAATTCATAGAGAAGTGATTGATTGCATATTTCCAACAGCTTTCAGTGTGAATAAACTGCTATGACATGAATTCATTTCTGTGAGATCAAGCTGTAAGCCAAATGATGTTATGTTGTTTACGAAAAGATCCCCCCCAAAAATTGTGATGTTGTTCAAAATACATCACTCTGCATCTAAGAACCGCCAGTTTGACTTTTCTGAATTGTAAATATAATTAATTCCTATTTAAATGAAGATTATTGCCACAGACTACTGTGCTGCAAAGTGCAGGAGTGTTTCTCTTCCTGACGCTCACAGAAATCAGGATGTGTTTAACAATAAACTCAAAACAAACCTGCTACCATAACATGGTTAAGTTCTGAGTTATAGCTCTTACTTTGATTTTATTTGCACAGCGGGGGTGTTCGGGTGTTCCCCCACTTTTTTTCCCCCCCTCCTCTGTTCTTTGCCCCAGAAGATGCCTTTAGAAGTCTTCTCTCCTGAGAAGAATGTAACAAATCCCACATTGTTCATTGTTGTCTGCATCTCCTTGAAAATGAAATGAAAGATTAAAAAAGAAGAAAGAAAAAAAAACTTCACAATAGTGTGGGCTGGGGTGGGGGACAAAAATGGAATTACAAAGATCACATTTTAATCTTCTTTGATCTGGTGTGTTAAGAGAAAGTGTGTGTGTGTGTGTGTAAGGGTGACAATGTCTTAGAGAGTTGGGGGAGGAAAGAAAAAAAAAGCAAAGTGGAAGAAAGGGACAGTGAAAAAGCAGAAAGGATGGGGTGATGTTTAGCTGTCCTTGAGGGTTTGGGATTCATGAAAGGAGCAGTTGCAGGCAGGGAGTGTGGGCTGTTTATTTACAGCAGAGAAGATGTCTCCCTCAAGGGCTTTCCAGGGAAGCTTGTCCCCGTCATCACTACCTCAGCTCCTGCACCTACCCATCAGCTAAACTCTGCATGTAAGCTCCTCCCAGCCAGGGAGGACAGCAAACGGGGGCGAGAGGGGATACTCTCCTCCTTTTCTCCTAGCCCCTGGCAGAGATCTCTTCTACCACCCCCCTACTGCCGACTCCGCTGTCTAAAGCTGAAAACGGAAAGGGTGGGGAGGGGGTTGGGGGGGCACTCAGTGCCTCCGCCTCGGCAACAACGAAAACAAGGAGACTCCTTATGCCAAAGAAGTGCTTATTAAATCCCAGGCAGCCGTGCAATTGCGCCGCGGTGTGAGTCAAAATAAGAAATTGTTTGTTGTTGGGGTTTTTTCACCCTGCCTCCCTCTTACCCAAGATGCTTTTTTAACCTCCTCATGATCAGCCTGGACTTTCCACTTCTCCCCCCCCCCCTTTCCTTCCTTTTCATCTTTGCACGAAGCGATGTGTGGCTGAGGCAAAAACACGGGACATGACAGCCCAGCAACAAAAACATGCAGATGTGACAGTGTGAGAAGGCCACTGGAGGGCAGAAATAAGGGGTAGAAGAAAGAAGTGGGGGTGGGAGGGGTGACAGTATGGGGAGAGAGAATGACACAAACAGTAAAATCTGATAGAAACCGAGAGGAGAGAGAGAGGAAGAAAAAAAAAGAGGAGCGGGCATGAGAGAGGAAAGAAAGAAAGACTGTGGGATGAAATGCTTGGAATAGTGAGGAGGATTGTTAGTGTGGATAAAAACAAAGAAACAGAGGGGGTCTGGGGGGAGGGGGGCAGATTGAGGGGGCGCATGTTGTCGAGGTGGCCCGGGTCCCTGGTGCCCTCCTGTTTCATGGCTCTCACAGCTTGTCAGTGAAAACAGCCCAGCCATGTAGACAGCTGTGCTCAGGAGGCTGCGGGGGCGAGAGGAGAGGAGCAGAGCGGAGAGAGGAGAGGAGGAGAAGACCTTTGTTTTCCATTTTGCTCCATCAATGTCCTGATTTTCCTCCCGGCTCCCCGTACGCGCGCTCCATCAAAATTTCTGGGCTCTGCCATGTTTGCTTCCATCATCTGCTAAAACGGAGAACTGACAAAAAAAAGTCTCGATTCAACACACAAGGTTGGATCTGTGTGAACGTTGATGTGGCCATTTGGGTTTTGTTGTTGTAAGTAGCTGTAGACAGATGCCACATTTTGACCGAGTAGACCTGATGATGAAGAAGTGGCTTTTGTTTGACCATAAAACTGTTTTAAAAGTAAACTTGGTAAACTACAATCTCCTGTGCATCGAGCACTTGGCTACAGGCTAGCTGCTTGGCTAATTAACCAGTTATGGCAGCTGGTTATGCTTTTGTTTCTTCAAAAGAAGCAGAATGGCATAAAGAGCAACATTCTGCTCAATCAACGTTTGAAAGCGAACACTAAATTCTGGGCCTGCCACAGGTTCTCCTCCCAGTAGTGACCACATAAGTTCCCAGAATGGATGATTGTCGCAAAGTTATTGAATTGAGGAAGTCAACTGTCCACCATCACAACATGCTGACACAGGAGATGCAAATGCAGAAATGCTAAAAATGACTCGATGCCATTGGTTGGTTCTCCTTTCTTAATAATTGGCCACATAAACTGAAGTTAACTGTGTTGTATTATAACTAGAATCAAATAGGAATGTGCTTAATTGAATTTGAATCTCTTTGTGTGTATTGACTAAATAATTTTGTACATAAATCAGTCTGAAATGAAACTGAGAAATTTAGCTGACTCCAGGTGAATGTGTTTATTGCTTTTTTTCATAAACTATTGTCAAAATAAAAGAGGATATGTTACAGGTAACATGATCATAATAGTAATATGTCATTTTGCTTCAATATCAGAAGGAGTTTCACTTCATCATCTCATATTTTAGATTCTTGTTTTAAATTCTGCAGTAAATTCCATGCAAGCCTCATACCTTTCCATGCACTCTTGGCATACTTGAGAAGACGTCTCAGAACTGGCTGCATTACAGGGACGATGCTGATAAGCCGCCATTTCCGCTAAGTTGAAATCAATCACAGGTTCGATGGAGTGATTTTTATGAGGCCTAAAAAGTCCTGGCCGCAGGCTAAAAGGATGGATTCATCTCCGCTTCACCCCTCAAACAAAACATCTCCCAGCATTGAGACTTAAAAGAGTGTGACAGCTTGTCATCCAGATCATCTCCACTCATTTGTACCTTTTTGTGTTCATGCCTGCAACATCAGAGAGATCACACAGATCAATGCTTGTGTTTCTTCTCTTTGAAGTAGCAAGTGCTGTCCCTGTGGCAGCACCCCCCCTTAGCCCTCTCACCACCGCACCACCTGCCTTCGCTCTGACCTTCTCAGTGCCTCATCAAGGCCTCTGGTTTTCCTCCACCTCTTCGTTACCTCCCCCTCCGCCGTTTCCTGCCATCTTGGCCTTGTTTACGAGCTTCTCCCCTGGAAGGACAGGTTAATAGAAGACCTGGCTCAACTCAGGCCCGTCTGGTTTTCATTCACTTCTGAGTAAGATTTTATATCCAGTATTACCTGCCACATACACACACACCAAACTTTGCTGAATCGGTTTCAGTGAGCACTGTATGTGAACTTTGTTTAAAAAAAATAAAATAAAAATCAAACACATAGAACCTGTAATGCTCCACTTGTGAAAGTAAATCTGTAAGTCTTGTTTTTGGCACTCGGACAACAATTATAATTGTTATACTGCCAGACAGGACACAGTTTAAAAAAAATCAAACACAAAAGAATGTGTATGCAAAAATCGAGCATCACTCCATTTTTGCTGTAATAACAAATAAGGATGCAGATGTTTGTTTTTCCTTCAGATTCAAAATCATTCAGCTTACACTAACAAACCAGGACTGATGCATGGGAATGAGCTGCTCAAGAAACAAGCTAGTCATGAACTAGTGTAGCGAGGAAAAAGAAAATAATGTCCAATTGGATAATCTGAATTGCTTCCGGCTCTTGTTTGGGTTTAGTTTTTCTTTTACACCAAACCGGCCGCAGTGCTAATCCAGGAATGTCCACTGAGTTTGGAATAACTCATCTGGTGATCTCTGATCACCAACTCCTAGCTGCTGGAAAGGAAACAATTTATTTTAGCACAAGCTGAAGGCAGGTTTCATGGTTATCAGAAACAAATCCAAACATCTCACACATAACAATCCTCTTTCAAGTGCTTTGTGTAAGTTTCCAGAGCCACTGCTTAAAACTATAAAGCTGCTGATATTAAAATATTTGTTTGTATGGACAATGAGAAAAAACATGTTTGTGAAATCAAACTTTCTCAATGCCCTACAAGTACTCTTACTAAAACAGACAATGAAGACATTTTAGTGATGTAATATCATGGCACCAAGATGGTTCTCAGGCTGTGGAAAATCAAGCTGGTTCTTTTATATGACCAATAAAGAACCGGTTCCAGCGCCAGCCTTGATTAGCCACTGGAACTGCTGTTGGTGGGGAAAGAAATGTGCTACTGTATGTTACCAGGATCCTTGTTAAAACACAAGAACAACAAGAGCCTCTTGTCTTTTGACAAAACAAAAAGACAAAGGTGTTTCGTAGACTAGGGCAAATATTAATAGACACATCAGAAATACCATGCAGCATAGGTTTTTTTGTGTATTGGAACTGAAGTATGCTTATGCATTGAGAGTGTGATGTTACGAACCACAACTCTGCAACAAACATCTATTTACTACTGGAATTATGGTTGTGTGTGCTGCTTATGATTCAGTTCTGTGGCAGCTGCTCCAGCCACGTGTGCATGTGACTCCTGGTCGCAAAGTACAGCTTGGGAGAACAAAAGATGCCACACCAATGGGAATCAACTTGTGACGAGTGTCATCATCTACCATTGGGCCTGTAATTGTGCGACACTAATAGTTCAAGATTTTTTGAACTATGTCATCATATGCCCCCAATCAAGTGGAAACCATCACTACTTTTCTCTGACATAATTTCATGCTTTTTTAATATTCACTGGTTTTTGCCCCACACCTCCCTACTTAATGCCGCCGCAATGTGGTTTGCATCTAAAAGGGTCAGCGTACTGGAGCTCACAATTAAAGACAGAACAGTGAAGGCAGCCTCCAGCGCAAGAGGTTACCCTGTAAATCAGCTCTCAAGGACACAATAACAACCCCCTGAAAATACAGAAATACAAGCGCTGTGATCTTTTTATTGAGGGAGGATGAATAAAAGGCAGGAACTGGAGAAACGAGGAGCCAGTCCTGCTCCGCCAGGTTCCGACTTTGGGTGGGTTTAAATCACCTTGACTGGCTGAGCTCTAAAATCAACAACAACAGCAAAAAAAAACAACAACTCCTGCCTGCTCAGAAAGAGCCCGGAGAGACTGGGAGAAACAACGTCCACCCCGTGCTCTGGAAACCCAGGGAGGGAGAGGAAACAGCATGTCCTTGGGACTTCAACTCTGACCCTCCTCCCTTGATGAAATATGGACCTTGCCCTGTGGTGTAAGCTTGTTTGAACTCAAGTCTCTAATGGGCAAGGTTGTGCAATTCTTTAGTGTGTGTCTTTTTGTGCTCTATGCATGCTTTTTTTGTGTGTGTGCAACTCCAGAGAGTTTAAAAAAAATAAAGTCACGACTGAAAAACAATAATCGCTCCTGGAATGTATGTTTCGATTATTGTTCTGCTTCATTCGATGTAATGGTTTCACAGCAGTTTTGGTCCTGCAGTAAATGATCGCAGGTCAGGGAGTTCATCCCTTTCTTATTCCGATGTGTTGATTATGTTTGCACAGTTATGAGCCGGCGAGAGACATGTTCTAAACTGTTTTATGACTACAATGAGTTAGTGAGTTCATTTGGAAAAAACAACATATGCTTTGATAAACGTTCCAGGAAATGAATTGTGTCATACTTGAGCCTTGTAACTTTCCCACTCATATTAAATGTGAAACATGGTGCACGATCCATCACAGGAACCACAGCTTCTGTAGCCATTGTCACGGCGAAGGCTAATGGGGATCCTAATAAACAAACAAACATCCAACACAGTGACCTTTATCAGAAGATAAGTCGTTTTTAAGTCAGTGTTAAGGGATGCTCTTTTCCCATTGAATAAGCTAAGAATGGAGTTAAAGTTTTGGCATTTTTAGGATTAGGATGGCCATTTTGTATCACCATACAATTTATTGCTTATAAATTGCACAAGCAATATACAATTGCTCACTTTTGGAGGTACTTTCAATGAACTGCGAGAAAATATTGCAATTTCCCCAAACTAGTTTGATTCCTCATCTTTGGCCATTTGCTGCCCTTCTCTCACCTACCTGTTTTTTTTTTTTGTTTTGTTGTTGTTTTAGGTTCAGTTACTGTTACATATACCTACTTATAAATTTAAACTTGGCTTCAACCTTTATTAACTTCAAGTTACTCTATGACATGATAAATGCAGTTTTGGCTTACAGATGAATTGCAGGGCAAACTTGCTACTAGGCTGTAGCAAGTTCTGTCTTTTCAGGTACCATGTTGAAACCGCTGTGAAAGTCATACTTCTGCAGGTTTCTGCTTTTTAAAGTTTGCTTAAGATGAATGCTGGAGACAGTACAGGAATTTATTTGTGTAAAACTGGTGTGTTTTCCGCTCAAGCTTCCACACTGTCAAAATCTCCCAACTAGCCCAAACCCTCTTGCTATTTATGTTTACTACTGACAACAAACACAGAAACACACAAGTGGGATTTGAAATGTTCCACTTCCCTCCGATTCCTCCTGCTGTGGCTGCTAGTGGGGGTAATTTCAACTTGTCGTTGTTTCCATGGCGCATCTGAAACACAGGACGCCTTTGTACAAATTGATCTGTCCAGCGTCCGCCACGCTGTGCCTGGTGTTTCCCTAATTGTCTATGCACATGTTTCAATCTCTGCTCTTTTAAATTTCAAATGATGGAGGGAAAAAGCTGGATGCCTTTTGCCCAATTCATAATGCACCTTCAGATGAGGGATGGTGGCCACAAGTGTCGTAGCCTAGCAACCAGGAAGTCGCTGTGTGTGAGAACACACATAGAGAAAGAGAAAGAGAGAAAGAGAGAGAGAGGAGGGGGCTTCCTTAAAAAAAATAAATAAATAAAAATGCTCTCTCTCCTATTTATTCATGCCTTTGTTTGACCAGTTATTTTGGGAGCAGGTCAAATAAGGTTTCAACTATTTTTAGGGTCATCTACAGCTTTCTGTCCCTTCGTACGGGAGCGGGGGAGGCACTGCTTAACCCCCTTTTCTATTTCTGCTGTGCTGCCTGCATCTGTTCCACAGAACCACATGGGAAAACCAAAGGGGAGGATTCTTGAGAGTGTGTGTGTGTATTTGTTAAATGAATGTGTAAAAGGGAGCGCATAAGAGGGGATGCAAGACAGCAGGAAAGAGAATGAGGGAGGAGAAGAGACAGAAGGAGTGTTTTCCATCTGTTTTTTTGGCTGGATGCGGTCTTTTTGTTTGCTGGGCAGCATGTTTTGTATTTTAATCTGGATATCTCACCATCTGGGTTGTGGCCTCATACAGAACATTTCCTTTGTCCCTGTTTATGCTATATTTGTGACTGCTGTGTTCATACACTCATGTTAGATTTAATAGAGCATGCATATATGTTTTGTCCTCTGGTGTTTATGCAGAAACACGGTCTGGTTGATCGTTTTTGGATCAAAATGAACGTTTTTCTCTTTTCAGAGGATGCACGGGGGGAAAAATAAAGCCACATTTGTGATATTTTCAATCATTGAGGAGACCAAAACAAGCAATGAGCTAGAAGTTCACTGAATAATATTTGACTCATTAAGTCCTAGTCAGTCAGTCCCTCTTGTACCATGAATTTATTACAAAAAGACGGTGGCGGATGTGATATGCGTAGTGTTTTTGCGTAGAAGTCTGTTAGATTTATCTTGGGTTGCTATAGACAGCAAAACTAAACTCTTATTTTAAATTGGCCATGCATATTACTGTCTATTGTCTATTCTTGGTAAGAGTGACTGCAAAATGTACAGCATGTCTTTCCAAAGGCTAAAAAAGGAAATGAACAAAACATAATATTCCCACGCCTGTTATTTCTTTCAGAGATATACCCTACCCTTCTATTTTCAGTGTCCTTTTGCCAACAACGGTAATTTATGAGGGACGGTTGACATCTTTTCTAATACTGTGAAACACATATTCAGCAGGCTTATATGCCATCAATGGTCATAGATTAGTTTTAAAGAAACAGCACACTGAAATACTCTTCTGGACAACCTTTGCAACCATGCTGCAGTGACCAAAGAGTGAGGAAGTGAGAGCCAGAACGTGATGTGCAATTCCATTTTCTTTCTTTTACTTTTCTTTTTTTTTTTTACAAAAAATATATTAATAGAAATGTTCATAGTAAAGTCCGGATCAATTTAATTTGTTTTTGCTTTTTTGTCACACTTAAATATTCCATGCATGCATCCATCCATCTTCTATACCTACTGGTTCTTGCTGTGTTGCAGGAGGCTAGAGCCTGACATTGGATGAACTTTGCAGGATACACCCTAGTCAGGTTGCCAGCCAATCACAAGGCAAAACAGACACGCACCCTTCCATGCATGCACACCCTCAGAGGGCAATTTAGAGAGACAACATACATTTTTTTGGACTGTGGGCGGAATACCAAGAGAGAACTGAAGACCAGGGTCGTAAAATATTACCCATGAGTTGCTTTTTAAGATCTTTTAAAGGGTCAGTGTACTGTATGTGATTTCTGGATTCTACTCATTGGATCTGTATTCTTGTTTTGGGCCAGGATGTTAAATTTAACTTGACTTCTTCACAGTTGTGGTAAATCAGAGTTAATTTATGATTTAGCAAGGGATCAGTTACTTCTCTTGCTAAAGAGAAGTAACTTTAGCAAGTTACTTGCTGACTCCTACTTGCCAGTCCATAGGAGTGCATACTGTGTTCATGAATATGTCAAGTTAGTTTGAAAAGTTTTCCCCTTCATTAAATGAAATATTAAAAAAAAAAAAAAAAAAAAATCCAGTCTCTGTTCACTCACCTTATCTTTGTATGATACTAACATTTGGTTGATTATCTGAAACATTGAAATGTGACAAAACAGCAAAAAAAAAAAAAAAAAGAAAGAAGAAATCTTTAAGGGGGTACATTTTTATTTCACATACTAAAAACAATCTTTGGCTCAGCTGAAAGCATTCAAATAAAACTAAAAGACTTTCAATTGGAATTCAGTTTCCTCAATGACAGATTAATGTCATGTTTTAAAACAGTTATCGCCACATGACCCTTTCTGTTGTGTTTTATTCACACTACACTGACAAAATTGAATATCTGCTGATGTCTTTTCATAATCACCCCTACTCTGGCTTTCAATTGTGTCTCATTATTTCAACTCCTACATTTGCATAGTCAAAGCCGAGATCATTTACATGACAGTATAGTTACAATTCATTTCATAACCCCCTCTCAGCTCTTCATTGTGTCTGCAGGGAGCGATACAGGGGGAATAAAATAATAAAAAAAATCATGTTGGGTTGGGTGAGGGGGTTGCTCTGTTGCTGATGTGTAGCTCTCTAGTGGCAGTGTGATTTCACTGTCATTGGCTGGAGAAAGGTCACTGCAAAGGCGCATTAAAATGGAGGGAATAAATAGGAGAGCGTTACTGCAGTGCATAGGGAAAGTGGGCTTGCCAATGAAGTCCCAAGCTATTCCCCTCACGCTCCCTGTTCTCTCCCATTACAGACCTCATCAGCATCAAATCCCTACAAGCAGCAGCAGTGGCACACCCTCCCCCACATACAGTATGTTTCCACTTTCTCCTGGACACAAACACACACACACACATAGACAGATCTTGAAGAAAGGAGGCTATTTGTTCAAATATTCTCGCCAGTCCGTAGGAGTGCATACTGTGTTCATAAATATGTGTGCAAATACCACTTCCATATATATGTCAAATGTATCTATTAATATCACCTTTTTATTTCTCTGTACTTTAAGCAGCCAAGTATTTTTTTATCATCTGAATTTTTGTCAAATGCAAATGGTTCGCATCTGGATCTGAGTGAGTACTGCTCTGGGCTGGTGGTTATAAATAGGTAGAGATGTATCCAATGTAGCCTATATTAATAGAAATGTTCATAGTACTGATGCTACAGATCGGCAGCATAATATGGTTCAGAGCATGATTTGAGTTGACTTGAAAAATTACATGTAGTCCCGACACAATATATAATGTTGGGTTCATGATTGTGGACTCTGTTGAGATTTTAAATTTTACCCAATTGCTAACTTTTGCTCATGACTTATGCAATGTGCCAGTTCAACACTAAGAAGCTTACAGGAAATTTCCTGCGCTGCAAACAACTATCAACACAACTGGACGGCTTTGTTCAGTTCCTCCACTGCCATTGCTAAAACTACAACTCTAATTTGATTGGGCAAGTTATTTACAAGTTAATAAATTCAGTGTAGACTTATTAAATGACAGTGAAATAACCCTTTAGGTTAACACTGTTTGGAATTGATGTAGCAGGTGCCAACTTAGCCTTAGGTTTGGTTTGCTAGGTATGTCCAAGTTGCGTAAAGGCCTTTGTTAAACTCACATCTTTATGAGGTTAGTATTGTGCTAGGTGTTCATGAAAACCAAAATATAATTCATTGTATTGTCTCAGTTTTACATATTCCTGCGGTGAATGCCATTAATATGATTCCCTTGTTCTGGAGTTTTCTTTGGGGGTGTTTTACTGGTTGATTGCTTATTTAGAAAAGCAAGACACACACATTCTGATGACAGATGAAACTCTTGCTTCATGCTCTTTGTGCGCCATGCCTGTATCTCCTCTACCTCCACATCACCTCCCACCCTGAGGGGATGGACCAATACCTTGGCTACACCACTATATTCCCCAACCGCCACCGCCATAAGGTCCACCATTTCGCTCTGTCCTCTTTAGCTCAGCTCAGCTAACATGACAAGCCAGGCAGATGATGATAAATGCAGAGGAGGAAAAGCAATTACTGGATCAGTTAGGTGTAGTAGGGAGCACTCAGGGCGCTCATTACCAACAGACCAACAGTGGGGATTGGGGACTGCACAGAAACCACGCAAACACACTTTTCATCATGTTTAATGCAGAAACAGCTACCTCCTGACGCCAGAGTGTTTATCTGTTACTGTTTTTTTTTTCTTTTTTTACCTCCATTTATTTAGGCAGACCAAGCCAGTTATATGCTCAATGATTATAGGCTCAATGCAGCATACATACCATATTCAAAACAATGAGAACAAAATTAAATCAGAGGTGGCAAGCAGATGACAACATCACTTAAGGATTCACAGCATGAATGGGTTAATATAAGTGCAGCTGAAATGTGCCATGCATTAGCTGATTTGAGCTATACAGTTGTCTGACGTGCCATCTGCACACCTGTCAAAGCTAAGGCATGGTGCATGTATAGAATGCATGTCACAGAGAATAAGGCTACCCTTGGTGATTGACAGTAAGACTGAGGTTGTCATAGGGACAGCGGCAGTCCTGACTGTCCCCTGAGGAAGATGTAGAACAGCATTATTAAGGGAGAGGCACACACACACATAATTATTGGAGGGGAAAGCGGAGAAGAGAACGAGGTGAGACGGCTTTGCGTACACCCCATGAATACTTAGACAGGAGAACACTCTTTCTCGCAGGCTAAAACAGAGGCAGTTTCCTGGTCTCTCTGAGTACGCGAGTAGTGGGTGGGTAGATCGCAGGTCGGGCCCACGCAGCCCCCTTTCAGCCGTATAGTGTGCAGCCTGCACTGACTATGCGTTGGCCTGAATGGCAGACAAAGACACGGTAGCTGTTGCATGCATGCACATAAAGGAAGTAAAAGCAAACGCAGAAAATATTCTTATCTCTTCCGCGTGACTGCCCCCTCTAAGTTGGAGACAACATAATTGCACCTTGAGAGAAAATGTCAGTGTTACTTTGGCTGAAGTCAAAGGGACACGTTTCAAGGTATGACTTGTAAAAAGATGGAGAGAAAACTGTTCTACACTTCTGCAAGGTCTCTTAGGAGTCTAATGTGAGAACGAAGAAGAAAAAATAAACAACTGCATTGTGTTGACCTATTTTAGGATTGGTTTCCTTTTGCCTTAAAAAAACTTTGATTTTTTCTTTTTCTCTGACAAAATGCCCAGCCACAATAACACAAAAGTCTGCAAGTCCAAATTGTGGGTTAGCTTTACCACTAAACACAGTAAACATGTGATTATAAGAACAGCTTGATTCTGCTGGACGTCTAATCACTGGTTGTATTGCGGTTCACCCTGATATCACTTTCCTTAATCCTAACTGTCCGGGGAGGTGTGTGTGTGTGTGTGTGTGACTTCGATAATGGGTTTGTTTGATTATTTGGCTCGCCGGGGCTTTTTTATCACATGTCTGACCACATTTGGACCGGACAGGATGTTCTAAACAAGTTCGCGCTCGAGGGCTTCTGGGAAAGGATGATGTAGTGCCACTGTAGGTGGCAGAGATACACAAGTCTGAAAGTGTGTCTACTTGCATTCATATCTGTGTGATGTATGCATGCATGTGTGTGTGTCTCTGCGTGTCAGAGCCACACTGAATGTTTGTGTATATGGGCGAGTGGGGGTGGTAAGGCTATAATCTGCTCCAAACTGCTTGCGGGCAGAGGCGAGGTGGGCGAGACAGTGATATGGAGAGAAAGCAAGGGAAGGATAGAGTTTTGGGGGGTGGTGGTTGGCAAGACACACAAAGTATGGAAAGAAAGAAAAAAAAAAACCAAGAGGACGGAGAGGGAGTAGTGGAGGTGAAATGTGAGCAGAGTGGATTCATATGGCTTACTGATGCTTTATAGTTACTGTACCCACTGTCCTCTTTCCTCTCCCACCTATTGTCATTCCGGGCCCTGTGGGCGCCAGCAAAGCAGCTAATTCCTCTGACATTTACGCTGCTTTTTCAGCCTTCAAGTGACGCAAGCTTGGCAGCTTTCAGCGGTAGTGCCCACAATGTTCTCAGGTGGACAAACGAGAGGGTGGATGATGCAGAGTGGACAATGGACAGCTGAAGCCCGACTGAGAGTCAGAACCAACATAATATTATGCTATTAACAATTTTCTTCCATTAATACAACTATCCACGAAGCATTCTTTGAGACTAATGCAATGGCACAACTTTTGCTCATAATAGCCAACACTTGGATGTAAATGTATCCTTTTAATTAAATTCTATAAAAGACTCAAGAAACCTGTCCGTGGTACCAGTTGAATTACGTGACCCAGTCTTAACTGCTGTCTTAGACATTGTGGTTGTTTTTGAATCAAATTGTTTGATGCGCCATATCAGAGTTCTAGGAACTTAGGAGCTCCTAAACGGACAACATTTTGGGCTTTTTTTTTTTATCTGGTTGTATTCAGCTTACAGCATTCCTGGCTGAAGGCTTAGACTGTTGGTAGGTGGATAAGAAGCAAGTCGAAACCCTCCACACAGAAAAAGCACATGAAAAAATAACTAGTATAGAGCTTGTGCGACTTATCCCATTGAATTATTGGGTAGTTGGGGAATGCCTCTTACAGAGCATCTTTAAATCTGTGTACCCAAGAAACAAGTCTACTTATTAACAAATATTTATTAATATCTAAAACCGGCTTTCTATGATGCATTAAATTATTAATACAATTACTAATCTATTGGGACAGATCCTAGAAAACAGATACTAATAGCTAAAAAGGACTGTAAGAATGTCTGTAGACCTGTACATATCAGTCTGCGTCAATGTTGTTATTATTATTACAGCTCAAGCTATCAAAGTTAAAATATCGGAAACCTTTCAACCAGCAGTTATTACAAAATGCGAAGCATGAGTAACCACGTCTTTCAAAAAGTACTTTTGAGTTGATTACAGTAAAGCAGTAATGACATTAACACTACTGACTTCTGTTTAAGGTCTATGAGGGTGGGTGTCAAACAAGAACAAATCAAAGGATTTCCCAAACGGCTGTCGTCATCACCATGTGGGCAGTCTGGTCTTATAACATGATGGCCTCTATGGCCACAACAAAGGAATGACTCACCACATGGATGAACATGTAGTTTACATGTTGCATCTGATACCAGGTGCCTTGGACCTTTTGAAGGGTGGGATATGTGAAGCTCTATCAGGTGTACAAAAAAAAGAATTGCTAAGTTTTGTGATTTGTTTTTGTTAGTTTAAAACAGGAGTCTTGGGGGACATGCAGGACTTTTTCCTAACTTAAATCTTACCACTCAACAAAATAGCAATTAGGATAAATCAGAAACATAAAAAAATCAAAACAAGTACACGATTTTAGATTCAGGATGTCTACAAGTCCAAGGTTTGTGATTAGTGCAATTTGCTTCTCGGTCCTACTATGCATATGGCTTAACCTAATTTATCACCACTTTACCACAAACCAGCTTAAATAATTAAAGTGTTCTTTCTTTTCACTGCTTTAAAGAACTACTTGCAAATTGTCATACATTCATCAGTTCTCCAGGACAGTAGATTTTCAATGGAACATTTAGACTTGGAATTGGAAGAAGTTTGACAAAATTGACTTATAAAAATGCAATTTCCAAAACACAAGTCAGACACTAACTGTGAAATTTATTGTTGCGACCTTATACTGTAACCCTCACATCTACATAAATATTTTCTCACATTACTAGATCTGAGAAGACTAGGAATGTAGGAATGAAGAAAAGAGCTTTTTGTATATTTTTCAAAGATGAAATAGTTTTTGCTGAAGGGTTTTCAGGATATTAGAGAAGTAAGACGTTTTCAAATATCTACAGTAAAAAGTAATCTTTAAATCATAGAATAATATTGCGCACATATCTGAAAATCTTGCTACAGACCGTGTTTTTTTGTTTGTTTATTGGAGTGCATACAGGAAGCTTTGGGCCATCTTGCCACTTTGCTGCCCCTTCTTTTTTCTTTACAAATGGGTCATTATTTTGTCCAAAATAACTTTCCAATACATGTAAACAAACTATTTTGGAACAATGTGCTTGAACTTATTGGTTACTTGTCTTGTTTTCTGATGAATTATGAAATTAAATATTCAGAAAAACACACAAAACCTTACACATAGCATCATCTCACTTGTACAGATTCTTTGGTTAGTCTTACTTCACAAACTATCCTCATGAACTGTTTTTCTATTATGTTGCAAAACCTTCATATATAATCAGTTTAATATTAAGTGTGTGTTGTAGTTTATAGGTGTGCTTTGAAAAAAAATAAATAACATGCAGAGACCTGTCTGTTCATAAAGGATCTTTAGAGCTAGCTCTTTAATCTGCTTTTTATCCTTCCCTCCATTTGCCTTTTCTCGTCTCCACGTTTTTCCTCCCCCCTCCCCCGCGTGTTTCTGCAGACCTAGTGAGACAGATATAATTGTCAGGACTCCCACAGAACCTGAGGGAACAAACCACTGCACTCAGTGCCGTACACTCACTGACACATTCATCAGTGCATTACATAACTCCCTGACATGCACCTCATATTGGTGGAATGCACAATCAGTGGCGAACTGACACTAGACTCAACATGTGAACCGACGCATCCAACACAGAGACAGCCTTGAAAAAGACTTCTGTGACAAAGGATGAGAGCTGTCCTCTTCAGCAGCAGTCCCTCTTGTCATTCCTGAATTGCCTTTGCAAATGAGTGTAAAGAGAATGCAAATATCTCTTTGTGGGTTTTAACGCTTCGAGCCTGAACATGCAAATGATGCACAGAACCCATTCTCCTGCAGAGAGTGGGCTTGTCGACTCCTCCACTCCCTGTCAGTGCTCCGACTTTTAATCTCCGTCTGTCCTGATGCTGCAGAGGCCGAGCTTCAACTGAATTGGGAAGAGACTGACATTACACTCAGGTTCAATTTTCTCTTGATGCTTCTCTAGCACCGCACAGGCTGCGATGCCTTGAAGTTAAGAAGCAGGAAAAAAAAAAAAGAAAAAAGGAGGACCAGTGCTGACCTAGTCACTGACCACTCTGGATGAAAATCTTCCTCATCGTTTTCATTTTTCTTCCTCTTTGCTGTTATATCGTTGCGTCCGCAAAGGCGTGGGTTCAAACCAAGTTCACTGCAGGAATACATAAAGATCCGCAGGGGTGTTATCTGGGGTGGTATGATGGGAGTGCCCCTGGCCATCTACAGATGAAATCGCAAGATGATGGGCGTGTAGCTGATTTTAATCAATCCCTTGACAAGATATAATGAGAACTGCTTTTCGAGTACCAAATAAAAACCAGTAAATGTAATGATTTGGGATTTCTTGGTTTACACTGATCATACTGAACAAATTATCTTATTTCTCCGGCACTTCCTCTGAAAAACTATCTCTGCACATATAGAAACACATACATATTCCACACAGAAATGGCATTGACATCAGAGAAGTGAAGACTGAAGACAATATCATTATGATTGAGCTGCAGTCTGTCAGCGCCCCTCCATGCAGCCTCCAGTGCTCACCAGCACAGATCTAAATGATATTGACAATTGAATAAATTTTCTACATGAAAGCACATCAGCTGAAGCATGCCACCCCATCACTCCCTTCTCTCCACACCTATATGACCCACTGAAGTGCTAAATAATTACATTATGTTCCAGACGCTAATTTGACTGAGAGCAATACTTCTGGTCTCATTTCACCAGACCTGTTTTCATACATGTGTGCTGGTAAATCGGTGCATGAAAATGAACCATGGGATACTGAGTTGTTGCACACGGGTGATAATCATGACCGTAGAACGTGAAGTACCTGCAGGGTTAATGATGCCATTGCTGATGTCTGTCATCAGCAGATATTAAGACATGCAATTATCTAGGTTTTGTGGTATTTCACACAAAAAGTTGTCACAGCAGCCATACTGATGTATTTACAGACTATTATTTGCATGCCTCTGATCTTTTATGAGCTAGGAAACATAAGGGGGGGGGGGAAGAAGCATTGTAACGCATTTGTTTTGGACAAGTGAGCTGCAATCAAGCTGTGAGTGCAAGGAGTTGGGTAGCATCTCCTATTGTAAGTGATAGAGTAATCATAATGAACAAAAACGCCTCAAAAGACAGTTAAAAGGCAAAATGTGTAATGACTTTCTGCTCAGATCAGTGCATACTGGCAGGCATGAGTCAGGAAGAAAAAAGAATAATATCTTTCATTTTTAACCTATCAGTTGAGCCCTGAATGATTGTTCTACTGCTTTATTGTGTGTATCATGGATGGGACGGTGTAAGTAATGTAAAAAAAAAAAGAAAAAAAAAAAAAAAAAAAAAGGTGTTGCTGTATACAACCAGTGGCCTATGATGTTATAGTTGGTATCTGACACAGTTTATGTAATAAAAGTCCTGAATGTCCTAGAGTGAAGTCAACCATTACAAGCTCAACCCTTTCCTTTTAAATTCACCTGAACCAGCCATGTAGTAAAGTGTGGCCTTTATGTACCACTTATGACTGCTGATACTGTACTCAACACATACCAAGGGACCATCTTGAAAACACTTTATTGCCATCTAGCTGTTGAAGATATACCCAGCAATCCCTAATTTGGCAGATTTTCATTGTTAATACCTGCATTTACGTATTTAGCATGAGCTATTATCCAATTGCCTACTAAATTTAGAAAGTTAATGCCTCTCTGTCCACAAAGTGGTGGGTTTGGTTTGAATCTGCAAGATCTTAAAGCCTTAGACAGTAAGGGAGTTGGTTTGGACTCACATCACCTATTAGCTAATAAGGTGATTTGTGATCATGAAAAGTTTGGATGCAAGCTGTCTGAGTAACCTTGCTAACCAAGGGGTCACACTGGGTTCTTAGGGAACTTTCAGTGCTTCTTGGGCATGAACAGATGTAGCATGTGCTGTTCTCCTCCCAAGAGTTGTGTGCCTTTCCTAACATCTGAAGGAAAATAGTACTTCATTGATAACCTACCCAAGAATAGGAACACAATTTAGTTTAATTATCCTTACAAGTTAATTAGAAATTGTCTAGCTATTTTCATTAGTAATGTACATAAAAGACGATGTTAGTCTTCAGCAAGTTACCAACACTGTTCCTTGTATATAAGCTGGCTGTATGCAAGGACAAGAGAGAGCAATGCAGAATAAAGTATGGTTTGCAATATAGAATCAAATAAAAGTTACCTTGGAGATTTGTGGTATGCGTCTTGTTTTTCCCACCAAATGTTTATGTATCAGGTAGCTTCCTACCTTGTGTTAGGTCAAATATTTGTGTCTAGCACCAATTATTGGTGCTAGACAACCTCCATAGAGTTCTGCATTAGAGACTATTTCATGCAATTGGTGGTATGAGTTGTTTTGCAGGGCAGTAGATTCCCCATAATGAAGCAGAACTGCACACACATACATACACACCTACACATACACAATAACATGCAAACATACATTCATTGTATGACACTTCTTAAATTCTCATCAGCTTGAGAAAGTCAAATCCCCTTCTCCAATGCCAAGCCTCACTCTACAAAGGTTCAAATTTGGTTCGGTTCTAGTTAAGTTGGGTGCGTCTCCATTAGCAGTGTGTTTTTCACTATCGTGGGCACGAATATGGTTAGAAACATGGGTGGGCCATGAGGGTGCAGGAGCTGTGGTCTTTGCTCCTATGATGTCATTTGTAGCAACACTCAGCAGAGGAGAACTTCGAGATTGTTTTTAAAAGAGTTATCAAGTTATTCATTTACTGATTACAATGCGATAATTTGGTAGTAAAATCAATATTTATCATTCATGTTCTTCAAAATGATGTGCACAACAATCTTTAAACGTATCTACTAACATTTTAAATTTGCCACTACCCATGCAAAAAATACATGATGTAAGGAAAATTGGCAGTTCATTATCAAATGAACCCTGTAAAAGTCAGACTTTGCTTAGATTCAGTAAATGAGACTAGATAGTGGATATACATCATCAAAGAGTTGCTGATACAATATTCTTCATTATCTGTCAGGAAACAATGGGACATATTAGACTTCCACGGCTCTTTTGTCTGTTTAATGACTAATGCTGTGAGCCTCTTACAGTCACTGTTTACTCTTTAGGGGCTGTTACCCAGAGAGCAACAATGTAATTTATGGCTCCGACGGTTCTCTTATGTCTCTTTAATGACATTGCAATTACAGAAATAACAGCATATTTGCATGCCATGTAGCATAGAACATTTATTGCTCACAAATGCTTTGACCTATGTATGTTTTCAGCCTGCAATAAATACAGTAAGATGACTTGGCCTCGGTTTCCTAACACAGGGCTGCACGCTGTGGCTGAAGATAGTCATTGTCTGGGAGTTTTGTTACGTAAGTGTGTTGGGTCTGACTGGTCTTTCCACTGCAGGAGTTTCTGCCCCCTGGTACTTGGCGCAACAAATGTCTGACTCCTGTGACTGCATTCTTTTTTATTGTGTGTTTATTTGTGCGCTTATGACGAGTGTGTGCGTGTGTGCGCGCGTGCATGTGTCTCTGTGGAGTTGATTTAACAACATGATAAAGAGCAGTTACATCATCTGGGAAAAGGCACAATCCTCTCTTTCCTCAAAGCCTTTCAGTCACAACAAGGAGTACTTTGTTTTTGTGACTGAGTATTCCGAGTATGACTGAATGGTGTTTCACAATAAAAATAGCACTCATTGTCTATTTTGACCATTTGGGTCATTGTCACATGAAAAATGAAGATTTATTTAATTTTTTTTTTTTTAAGTTTTCCGGGACACTGTTATTGCTTCTGGGAAGAGTTTTGTTGTGGGAGACAACAAGCAAAAGGACAAAGGTTATTGGCTGTAGGGTTAAGGCACGATGGGTTAAGTCTTGCTAACCTTCCTCTCTCGAAAAGAGCCCACAGTCTTTCAGAGGACAAACGACTTGCTGACAAACCTCTTTAGTTGCACACACACACAAAAAAAACAACATAATTAACAGACAACAGTGCGAGGGATCACCCTGATGTGTAACTGCTGATAATGACAAGAACAGTCCTTCTTTAATACAGCTCTACACACCCACACAGTCATATGTGTGACACACTTAGAAACCTTTTATCTGCTGAGCACATAAACTGTGGTTAAAGTATTTTCAGGAACCAAAAGATTATTTTGAGAGTCAAATGCATTTTCCAGTTTCGAATGCCAACACTTCTGCTTCCCCTCATACCTCCAAGTCGTGGACCAGATGCTGCAGAGTAGTTTTACCCAAAGTTTTCTGTCTCCGTCTCCTCATCTCCACTCCACTCCCCTGGCAGCTGTGTCAACACCCACAGCCCTCCAGCCTTAGACAAATCTTCCACACATCCATTGTACACCATGCCACTCCCCTCAGGCATTAAAGGGCTTCGCTGACAACTCTATAAATGCTGGCAGTCAGTCCCAGAACAACATTGATTTTGTTCCAATCAATCCAGAGAGAATGCGATGCATGGTAAATGACACAGCCGGTGTGCAATAGCATACATTTCAGCATTAATTGTTGCCGGGCAGATTTCAACGGTCAAATGTGAAGGGTTGGTCTCATTGGTATTACAACAATACCAAACAGTGTTTTCATTAAAACTCAGAGTGTCCGCACCAACAAGATAGACTTCATACAGTTTACCAGAAGTGACCATGAACATTAATAGTTAATGTCCTTCAGTAATTCAAAATAGCCTACATTTATACTTGTTTTAGATCAAGTCTCTACTCTGGCTGAGCCATTCCAAAATGCTAGTAATGGTTAATTAAAAGACTATATTAAAAACCAAATCTTCCAGGGGTGGGAAGGATTTGGGGTTTAACTGTAGTCCTTAAAACATTATTCTGAGAACACTATCTGACATTAAAATGCAGATGGTGTTCACCATTTAAAATGCAGTTGTATTGTATGGCTAAAGCCGTGTTTTGTCATGCTTGTTTTTATTTAGTGAATTTTATCCGACTGAATTAGAACCAGGCCAAAGATTTGAAATCTTCGCACAAGGCCACCATAATCATCTTCGCTCATTATGTTTGGTGGAGAGACTGGACAATATTTCCTTCACCACCTACACTGCTCTGATTGCTAACATAAACTGATATGCACACTCTCACCCATGAAGGGACCGTATGGTCAAGGAGCTGCGGTGGGATGTTATTCTAGCTGTAAGGCTTTGTTTGCCTTTCATTTGAACATTTTCCTGTCTCTCATTCCTACGTTTTGTATGTTTTCTCATCACCCCGCGTCTTGTTTGGTGTCATAACAAAGCATCTTATATTCCCTCCTCCAGTAAGTTTCTCATCCCCCTGGTCCCTCTTGATTTTGCTGTTTGTGTTTCCACACTGTCATTCTTCTCTGCTCACACGCATTGAAAAGAGGGGACAAGGCCTGCTTTCCTGCTCTCTGTGTTGTGGGCTTGACGTGGGTGACTTTGTGTGCGGTTTTGGCACAGGCTGTGTTTTTAGAAAGCATGTCATGGGAGGTTGTGCTTCATCATGTGACATCGGTTGCACATAGTATCTCTTGTGTTGTAGGTGTGTGCTGTCAGCTGTGTCATCCTTTTAATTTAAAATGAAATGATTGTCATGAACACTGATGGTTAGAGAAGAAGGAAAGTGCTGTGAAAGTCGCCACCTGACTGTAGGAGAAGGTTAAAGTACCAGTGAGCAGGAGGATTGCCAGCGCTTCCTCCCTGTGTCAGTCCATGTTCACTGTGCTGGGAGACACTCCTACTGTAGTTCTCTGAGTTTAGCTGCCGGACCTGCTGCAGGCTTGGCTTAAGGCCCTGAAAGGGATCAGAGTAGGATGCGGCACCCACTCTGCACTCGGACAAGCAAATTCAGCTTACAAACGCACAGATCAACATTCAATCAAACATGTCTGCTAGAACCGTCACACTCGCATGCATGTCCTTCCCGTCTTTTTTGCAAGGGGAAATCTCCAACATGGAGTGAGGCGGGTCAAAGAGTTCACAAAAACACACACATTCAAATCAGCCTGCAAAAAAAACTGCCCCTGGCCACCAAACACCACACCAGAGCGTCTGCCTGTGGAAAGAGAGGCTGCTGGAAGCTGGTGTGACGTGCGGCTACGAGTTCAGCGGGTAATTACACACGACAGAGATGCCAGTCGGAGATTAGAATAGATAAACATTTACTCTTCAGGTTATTTCCTGAGCTTTGTGCTAAATTTGGCTGAGAAGTGTTTCATCTAACCGATGTACTTGCGTCTCAGGGCCATTTCCTGTAGATTCTGACCTTTTCTCCTGCTGTGCCTTTTTTTTATTATTATTTTATCTCTTTGACAGATACGATAACACACAGAACAGATTCCACAGTCAGAGCAAAGACCTCATTAATCAGTGACCGGTGTGTGCACTTGAATGCACTGAAAGTCCAAAGCAGAAACGATAAAGAGACACAACAAGAGCAGAACAAGGAGCCTGGACCTGTACAAAGCTCTTTGAGGTTGACGGTTGTGTTGCACAAACAGCCGAGCAGAGAGAGAAAAGAGGTACTGTCCCCTCTGGGAAAGAGCGCTCGCTGCCCTTTGTGTTTGGTTTGGAGGAGGTGGAATGACTGCTGACCACATCAACCACAGGCCTTTAACTTTCGGCGCAAGCATTTTCTGCATGACCTTCACATTAGAGCAGCTTAAAGCTGGTGTCCGGAGTTCATTAAAAAGGGAAAATGCCAGAGTAAAACTAAAACCTTTTAGAATGTTAAAAACTTCACAAAGGAGAGAACCTTATTATGCTCAGTTTCAAGCTTAAATCACATTCTTTAAATGCTGGTGTTAGAAAATGATGAACTGCATGTTAAATTGTTTTCTAATTACTGGAGAAATTTTGTTTTTCTTTAAAACTGCAGAGTAGCTGCTGTGTTTTTTCTTCTTCTGAGCAGAACTTCTTCCCTGTTCTGTAGGAACACCTACTTGTATGACACACCTATAAGAGCTATGTTGATTTTATACTTTAGTCTAAACTTTGTGAGTACGGACGATCCCGTTGACTGCAGATTTAGTCAGGGATACACAGGATGGCTATTCGTTTACAGAAAAATGAAAACATGGGACAAGTGTCTTGGAAAAGCTCTGATACATCAAAGTATTAGTAAAAAGAGTCAACCTATGTCTGATATTGCCTCCAAATTAATACAGCTTTTCTGTGAAAGCATCACAAACTGCATTTCCAATACAAATGAAATCTTTGTCTACAGTTTGTTAACTTAAAAAAAACACACACAAAAACAAGTTTTTTTGCAATTGCTGTGTTTCCATTAAATAAGAAATGAACATTTTTATGCAATAAGTCATTAAAAATCATGTCTGCGACGTATGTAAACAGTTACATGAGATTACATTCATAATTCAGCCACAACAGGAGCACTCATCATCTATCAGCCATAAGAAGAGATGTTAGCGTCTTATTAATCTGCTGGAGTGACAAGCCCCTTTCTCAGAAGAGTTATGGATTCACCACATTCAAATGGCAGACAACGTTTTATGAACTGTGTGATGCTGTGAGAGCTCTGGTGGAGCCAGAAGCACTTTGCCCCCGCCCCCAAAAGAATCAAAAACAAACCATCATCCTCCTACCACTTCCTACAATACAACAGACTTGCAGAAGTATTGTCTAAGAGATAATACACACCAATAAAATAAATTACAGTTTGTGATAGAATTTAACAAAATGTGGAGAATTGCAAGGGTCTTGTGTAATTTTGCAGGACGATGTATGTCATCAGTCTTTAGGATTTCGAGGACTTTGATTTAAGATTAATGATCAGTATTTTAAAAAAAGCAGTCCTTGTAAATTATTCTTGTTCTCGATCCACAAGTTCACTTGGAAATGTTCCTGGCTATTCTGCTACTCCCACATTACCAAGTGCTTTTGTGAATAGTTTTATCATACCACTGGCTAACAGACCCGCCTCCTCTCACCTCTCAATGTGTGCATTTCCCAAACACAGGCCTGGAACTGATTACCTCCCTGTCTGTGCTCTCTGGCCGTCTCTGTATATGTCTGCTGATGTTGTTTAGAGGAGGGCAGACCACTTCAAATTGTCCTCTGTGTGGAATGGAAACGCTTGCAACGGGTGGTGGTGGTGTTGGTGGTGGGGGTTGGTGCTGGAGCGCATTCTTGTATGTCACTTTTTAGCAAAGCACAAGCTGAGCTCTCATTCCCTGTCTCGGCGTGGAGTTTGCAGTGTGGGCAGAGGGTGATGAAAACAATAGAGAGAAGAAAAAAAAAAAGAGGAGCAGCGAGAGGGGGAGTGGGGATGGAGGAGAGTGCGTGGGTTAGCAGATAGGACTGGCGATGAGGGGGAGGGGGCAGGTTAACGTTGGTGCCTACACAGGGCGCTATCCCACAGGCTCTCTCCTGTCTCCCACGCTTGGCCCCGGTAACCTGGCCTAGCTTCTGTTTAATGTCTGGCTCTGCCACACCTCGGCCCACTCCCTCGAGATCTGCATGTCTGTGAAGAGAAGTGCATTTCAAACTCAAAAGGAAACAATGCTGAAGTCCCCACCAGTGAGGATATATATATTTTTTTGGCCTTTTGTCTCCAGGCAGTTTTTGTTTGGCTGCATCTTTGGCTCCATTTCTCAAGCTTTTCTGGTCTTTGTTTTGCTAAAACTTTTTTGTTGTTGTTGTTCTAGGACTTGTATTTACCAATAGCTTTTTGGCTGAGCTCCATAAATGACCTATATTTCACTCAACCATGATCACATATCTCAGTGTTAAGGAGAAAAAACTCAATTTAAACAGAGTCGAGGAAATACTGGATGTGTTTGTGATTCGTATGTTTATGATTAGGTGCATAAAGGTGCAGTTTGCGTTTGTCATTATGACTTCAAATGATTTCTACTGACATCACATTCCTCTAGAACAAAGGTGCAATACCTATGGGGAAAATGAGCTGATGTTGCCAGATATAAAACCAAGGGAATGATTGTGGAATCGTATATTAATTTGATATAGCAATATTTCCTCCTAGCACCATCTTTCAATAAGTGTAGTTATTTTGCTACTTTCATTAAGTGCCTTAAGATATTTGTTGCACTGTGTCATTTTTAACATAAAACTATCAACAACTGTTTCAGCTTGGGAAGGGACTGAGACTAAAACAACATGTAGAAAACACATTTGATTAACTTAGTTTATTACAAATCATACGGTCTCTGACTTTACTCATAGTAAACTCCTACACATAGAGAAAACAAGCAAAGTCTACTCTAAAAGCAAACTACTATCACATTGTAAAGTTCTTTTTTTTCTATATAGCATAAACTCACACTAAAAAAAAGCAATACCTTACATCCAGGTCTCAGTCAATTTTCTGGGAACCAGCACATGGAATAGTTTCTCTTACAATTGGATATTTGACTTTTGTTTCAACAGTGTGTAAAAAGAGCTGCAGCTTTAAGTAAATAATGCTCAAGCTTTGTAAATCTATCTGATACTACAGCATGCAACATTTGATTTCCAGCTAATTCAGGCAGCTTGCTTTGATATGTCAAAGAAACAGTGTGCACATAGAGACACCTCATCTGCACTGGTGAATATTTACACACCTCGTTAAACAGTTGCAGTAGCTCCAGTGTTGTTCGATGTTAAGTCAATTTAATTATTATAGCATGTTGACATGTGAATGGATTTGTAATTCACCTAAATATCTTTTTTTTTTTTTTTTTTTTTGTTTTTGTATGTTTCTGCATCTGTGTTCAAATGAAACTTAAGTTTGGTTTTAACAGGTGGGACTTATCCTGCAATGAGTAGATCATTTTCCACTGGTTACAAACAGGCCAGGAATTAAGGAAATATATGACATCTAAATCTTAAGCAATCACTTACAGCCCTCTTTGTTTGCTCCTTTCACTTTGTCAACATAAAGAGGAAAATCTATGCCTGATCTTGTTCAGTAGAGAGAAACCCTGGGCTTCTGAAAATGTTTTAACTGTTATGCTTATTATCATTATTTTATTAGAAATAATGACTTACAAAGTTTTGCTTTCGGATTGATAGTAATTCTCATGCACATTACGTCTTGGTCGTTCCATTCCAGGCCTCATTCTCAACCTTTGTCCAGTGGGAAATTCCAACATATTGAAATACGCAATGATTTACTATCAGCAGATTTTGAAGCATAGCAATCTCTAGATAAACATTAAGTCACAGTTTCCATTTAGTTTTGAAGACCTGATGAAGTAGCTCAAGTATTCACGGTCAAAGTCAAGTTCTTCTGGCCATCCTCCCAATTTTTGTAGGATTAATGTGCAGCTATAGTCGTAATGTCCTGTTCAAGCGGTAACAGTTAAAATTCCCTCTTTTTAATCTGCATTTGTTGAATGAGAGACTGTTTACATATAATAACAATTTGGGAGTGACAAAAGTTTCATGGGTTGAGGGGGATTTTCACTCTCTAGCAGAAACTGTTAGGTAAGCAAATCAAAGCTGTACAGATCTTAGAAGAGACTGACAAAAAGTTTGTTCACCTGAAAGTTGTAATATCTTCTGACTCCAAAATCTTCATTTCTATTAAGCAAAAAACTTCAAATAAATTGTTCAGCGCATGTATTAAATTCACAGAGGTTTTAACAGTTATTTTCACATGAATATTCTGCTAAGTTCATTCTCTATGTTACACGGCTAATGATAGTGATCCTTCTCTCTGACCAACCTGGTGTTGATTCAATGTGTCAATTCAGCTGAGAAAAACATTATCAAGCTTTGCTGCTCTTAACTGCGAAAACACCAGAAATGTGAGGCCGGTAGCTACTCTGAAGATGACAGATATTTCACGAGTTGATATATTTTTGGTTTAATTTCGTTTTTAATATCTCTGTTGCGTGCCCAGTAATCGGTCTTGGCCACCATTCTTGTTATCATATAAACAAAACCAAAATCTCCCACTTGAATACATTCATAAATGCTTGCCATCAGGCAGTTTTTTTTTGTTTTTTTTTCTCTTTTTTGTTGCGTATTTATGTCTGGGCCTGGAAACAGGTAATATTTTATCCAATGCTGGCCTACTGTACATAATCACTGAGATATTGAGATCCACATGAGGGCTGGATGAGCAGATTAATAGTATTGACAAATCCTAATTAGCGTCATGCTGAATCAAATGATTAATGTGAACAGTTGTTGGGAGGCAGTGTGTGTCTAAATAGAGCCAGAGGCTGGATAATACAGTAAGAGCCTGTGACTCAACAGGAAGGCAGAAAAAGACAGAAATCGTCACAGAAAAAAAAAAAAAAAAGTAGTGGAAGGGCAGGAAGGGAAAACACTGTGGAATGACACAGTGTTTTATATGCATACACGGTTGAGCGGCTGCCTTCCTGTTCGGTTCCCCTGAACGTTTTTACACCCCGAGTTTTAAGCAGCGATGGGATTAGTTTGTAGGATTGTTGGTTTGCATTGTGTGCTGAGAGGATAGGCAGTGAAATCCCTTTTTCAGCCACCACTACTTATCCTTGTCCCTGTGTTGTCTCTTTCAAACAGAAGCGCCTCGCTCTACATGCATGTAATCTAGGTGACAAGAAAGAATGAAAAGAGAATTGACTGTGTATGAAGGGAGAGAAAATGGGATAGCTGACAGAGAGGAGAATGTGGCGAGATTTGTGGAATAGACTTGGGAGGGAAGGGAGCGAGCGCGTTGGATGTGCGCTGACTTCACGGTGGGTGCACACGCACCGTAACCCCGCTCTTCCCTTAGTTGGTCTTAAAGGGGGTATGCAGACCTATAGAATGAGCGTGGTGCATTTATGTCTGACATCAGCACGTGAATAATTCATCTTCTACTTCATGCCTGAATTATTGATGTCTGAAAGATTACAGAAACAGCCAGCAGAAAACAGCAGTCTGGAAGGAGGGAACATGATGCAAGATGGAGAAAAGAATAAGGAATTTCATCATTATTTACAGTTTCTTTCCAAAATGAGCTAGTCACCACCAAATGGAAAACAAACTGAAAAATCAGACAAAAGAATAATTGAAACCACAGAAGTTACATTTGGCTGCTTATTTATGATTTTGGCTAAATAATGAAACCTGATCATTAGGGCCTCTGTTCTGCTATGTTTCAGGTGTGTTTCCTGCTTCAGGACATCTGATGCATTCAGATGCACTTCACACTTCATCTCTTTATTTGTGACAAGATTTAAAAACTATTTACCTTTTATGTTTTCCACGATAGCTTCAAATTTTGCATAAGACTTCTTTTGGCTTTCTTTCCCTTTTCCACATTTTCATAAAAAAGTGCAGAGTACAAACAGAAGTTGTCACGTCAAAACGTTCATCAGACAGAGCAGTGTGATCTCTGCAGCCGCTTCAAGTTACCATAAGCATTTCGACAGCTGAAAAGAAATGCACAGCACATTGTTCAGATTATTTGTGCAAACTCAAAACTATGCATGGTTTACCTTCCACTTCACAAGTTTATGGTTTTGTGTTTGTGTGTCACATAAAAATCCTAAGGTATTACATTACATTCAATTAGAATGTGAGAAAATGTAAAAAACAAAGTTAAAGAGCTATGAATAATGTTGCAAGGCACTGTAATACGATGCTTTGCTGATAGGATTAGTGGTCGCATACTGTTGATGTTTGAATGTTGCAGGATTCTTGTATCACAAACTTTGTTGTACTTTGTACATCTCAGTTAAAAACATAACTGGTAAATATTGTCTGGCACTGATTAATATCCAGTCCTTGAAGTTTGATCTTCTTCAAGAGAAAGGGGTGGAGGTATGATAAGCACCTTCTGCAGAATCGGTGGTTAAATGTTACCTTTCGATGTAGTACTATGGCATCACCATTGCAAGAAAAGATTTGTCCCCTATATAAAAATATTAATTTCACTTTCCATGTAAGGACATTTAATTTCTTAAAATTCATCTAATTCTTTTGGGAGTGGTAATTAGTGGCTACTGTGGACGGACACGACTTTATTAGCTTTCGGTGATTTTCTCATTGTGAATCTTTATTTACATTACAGATCCCCGTTAAATTAGTCACCCAGCTCTACAAATGACTGGTTGCATGCAATGCAGCGGTGGGCTCAACCTGACATTACTGCTCATCAGAAAAAGTTTGCGCTGTTTCAGAAATCTCCTCCTCTCACTGTTTCGTGACATTAGGAGTCATCACTTTCTGTAAGCCTCTGAAACCACCTATCGGACTTTCACACCCATCTTACTGCTTGATTAACCAACTGAGCCAAGGTGAGAAAGCGAACGGATTCATAACCACCATTTCAAGGTTGGTTGTTATTTTTAGGGTCCTACATTTGAGAAGTGTAGTGTGGCTCAGAAGTGGGCCCAGACAAAAGACTTGAGTGTGTTTTGCTACGGCATTCATGTACTAATCATCTGAATCTACTCTACAAATTTACTGCAGACTCAGTAGCTTTTTGGAAGCTCTGTCTCTGTGTAATCACTAAAAATAAAAGCGCATCTCTGAAAAATAGATGAACTAATAAACAGATGACTTCATTTACACATACAACAAAGAGACCTCCCATTTTGCTGCCTTTTGTTTACTTTCTTAGCCCCGTCCTGTGATGCTCAGAATGAGGCTAGTACGTGCTTACGTACAGCGTTTTTGTGGGTGTAACCATACATGTGTATGTGGCTGCCGTGTTGCCAGCTCGGAGAGGCACGGGGCCCAGACACTTGGAATCATTTAGTGAGAATTTCGAGTGTGGGAGGAGAGGAATGTGCGCCCAGATAAAAGAAAAGTGAAAGAAAAACAGAGCAAAGAGAGGGGGAGGAGAGCATGAGAGATAGACATAGATATAGACGGAGAGAGGCCACGCTGGGAATGTAGCAGGTGAGGATGAGGTGCAGAGGGAAGAGAGAGGAAACAAGCCACCTGAGAGAGAAACGCTTTGGAGAGAGGGAAGGCAAGCTTACATCGTAGACGGGGGTTAAAATGAGGGCATGGGAGAGCGAAACAAGACGGAGGCGAAGGGAGGGGAAAGCACAAAAAGACACAGATCTTCAGCAAATGACAGACAGTGGGAGCAGCAGAGAAAGAATAGAAGAGAGAGGCTGAGAAAAGAAAGGAAAAAAAGAGTACAAACTGCCCACACCTTACCGACTGTTCTCCATTAAGCAGATTTTTTATTTTTTTTTTCCAAATGGCTCTTGCAGGTCTCGCTAAGGGGGAACATCTATTCCTATCACAATGCTGCCTACACACACCTCGCAGTGACAGGCAGAGCAGGAGAAAGAGGAAAGACGGGGGCCACAAGTAGAAATGAACAAAGATCTGAAAAGAAGAAATGCTGTGAGATGAAAGAAGAAGAAGAAGAAATGTCCACAGAAAAAGAGATGTGACACAAATAACTAAGCCAATCTGTAATGTCTACTATTGCCATTTTTGAAACTTGCTTAATAACAGCACTGCAGTTGCTATTAGAGAAGTAAATTATCACTGTGAAGTGTTTCTAGTTTCTGGCTCAGAATACCAGAAATCAATTGCAGATAAAGTCTGCAGTATTTTTTTTATTATTATTTTTTGCTGTCTGTGTGCACAAATAATTCTGAAGTCTTTTCTTTTTCTAAATATATATTTACTCTTGTCCTTCACAAATATTCCTCCCACATTCACAACACATGCTTGCAGTCTGTCTTCTGTTTTCTGATCTGTACCAAACCTAACAGAGCATCACCAAAGCTGCATGTGGCGTCTCCCAAAGTAAATCCTCAAAATGTATGCTTAAATGAAAACAACTAGTCTTAGATTATTACAATTTCTTTTTGATATATATACACCTATGGCTGTAGAAAAAGAAAGAAAAAAACTGCTAACAAAGGCTTTCTTGCTCTCAGCTCAAACCAAAGCCAAAGGATTTGATGAACGCTGTCTCTCCATGCAAATCTGCAATTGGCCTCCTGACCCAGCTGATGAGCAGTGTAGTTTAGCCCAACCGAGTATACTCTCAAACAACATCCAATCAGCAGCCTTTGTTTTCCATTGATAAGGGCCAATCCCTTGCCAGCCTCCTGTCTGCAGGTCAAGATGATTTCCATCCAAAATCAATCCCAGGGAGTGCTTTGTGCATCTGGATCGCCATTTTCTGTCTTCAAGGGAATAACATGAAGTGGCTGAGAATTAAAAAAAACTTTAATGACGATTCAGAGTTCAACTGATCAATGGGAGGCATTATTGACCACCGAGGGTCGAGGAATGAACTGGGCTCATCTGACCTCCGTGGCTCCTGGCAACAAGGTGGGCACGTTCAATCTCACTTGACCCGCTCAGATGTGACCCCTGGCCCTTAGAAATGATGCCCCCATGTGAACTATAACCTCCAAGGATCAATGGCCCTTGACCATCTCCACAGGCCTTTGGCCAGAGCACTCAGGGAGATGGAGGGGCTGCAGAGGCGGTGGAAGGAGGGTGCTGGCTCAGAGAAGCAGGTGACCCTAAACAGCGAGGTCACCGACAGCTGATGATGAAGTAGATCTTTATTTAAGCTGAATCTAATAAAGGAAAGGGAATGCTGGAGATATACTTTATTTGTATATCTAAAGTTTATTTTCCTCTAAATCAGCTTCTGGAATGCCGTGAGAAGGTATTCGTACCCGTACAGATTTTTTGTTGTTTCCTTGTTTTTGCTGCAAATTTTTAAGTGAAAGAAATGGTAAAAAGAAATGCATTTTTATGTTGCCAGTCCAGTCATACTAAGCACACAGAGAACTACAGACACATTCACACTCACAAACATTTACACAGATCAGTAGGTAACTAACTTGGGGTTAAAATCTTGTCCAACTGGCACGTCGACATGTGATGAGAGGAAGCTAAAATAAAACCTACAACCTTCTGATTGCAAGAAAAATCAATGTAATCCTATGTAAAAAAAAAAAAAAAAAAAAAAGTTATTTCCCACTAAACCTAATGATCAGTTGTGCCACTCTTGACTCCTGCAACTGCCATTAAGTATTTTTAGTGAGTGGCAATAAGTCTTTGTGGGACTTATGTATATATATCCACACAAGCATGAACAAACTGTTTAAGCAGGACCTCCTCATCTGGCTGGATATTCACTTTCAGCATTTTTTGGACAGTGAACAGAATTCATGCCTCTATCAATTACTCCAAATATGCTTTTTCACAGCACTGTATCTAGTCAAAATCCACTGTAGGCTCTACAGCAAACCATTAGAGACTTGAGATTGGAATGTTTTCAAGTTCTCATACTGCTTTTTTTTCATGCATGGATACCTTTACACAGAGCATTCGACATTCCCATCTATAGTTATTGTGTTTTTGTTGTGCGGCGTGTCAAGTCAGACCATTAATCCTCTTATGTCAGAATGGTGGAGCAGCAGAAAGTTGAGCTGCTCTCGCATCCTAATCAGTAAAGTAAAGTTCTTTGATCTTGCATTGGAGAAGCTCCATTTCTGCTTCTGAGACATTGCCATGCATAGCAGCAGCTTTACACAAACCTTGCGTTTGTTTTGCCATTGCAAGAGACTCCACCATTAGGCTTCTTAGAAAAAGCAGAATTTTAAATCCTTATTCCTACTTGACAATTTCCGTTTCTTTTCTAAAGTTAGACTGAAACCGCTGGGTTTCAATGCACACCTTCTATCACTATGGCATAACATACACTAATAAATACACAGCAGGTCTCAGTGGGTGTCAGAGAGATATGCTGAGGGTGTTATAACAGCAGTGAATCATCAGCAACATAGCATAACAGAACTGAATGTGTCCTCATCTATGAGAGCATATATGCACCAGATAATATGAGGAAGGCTGTTAAATATCATTAAACTTACTGAAAGAGATAGAGTCTTCACTTAAGTGGGACAACTCTTAAAAACTACATAAGCAAATGAGACAATGTCTTTATAAATGAAACATTTCGAAACGAAAGCTAAAGACTGCATTAACTTAATAGGTAATGTGTAGGTGTATCCATTAGGTTCATTTTGATGCTTTGTTGACTGTTAAATAAAACTGGAATCATTCATATTTGTTTGCTTCCTAGAATGTGACTCTGCTGATAACATACTAAATCATGACTTAAAAATACAGGTTTGTACTGAATTTAGTTTTTTAAATACAATTTCTTGTTATATGTAAATAACAAGAAATTACAATACATTTGAAGAATTCATTCACTTCAGCAGTTGTGTTCAAAAAGTATGAATCATAATATCGATATTCATTACACAGTGATTTGCTTCAAGTTTTTGTCTCTCTTCAGTTTCAGAATTATTGCTAGCAACTGTTATGCTCGTCAGAAAATTGTAACATTACACAAGATCAATTAAAGAAATTATCTCATTCTGAAATGTTAGTTCACTAATAAATATGTCTGTCCATGTACTGAGGTATCCCTTGGGACTAAATTACTGCATTAGTGCGGCGCGGCATGGAGGCGAGAAGCCTGTGGTACTCCTGCGGTGTAAAGGAAGCCCAGGTTTCACTGAAAGCAGCCCTCAGATTATCTTTGTCATCTTTCTTTCGACTATAGTCCACAGATTCTCTCTGAGGTCTAATTCAGGCCAGTTTGCTGGTCAATCAACCCCAGTAACACCATCATATAAAAGCAAATTTTGATGCCTTTAGCAGGGGGGCAGGTGCCAAGACCTACAAAAAGAGGTACACATCATTACACCATATTCCGGACATATCTGCATTTGGCACTTCTGGAAGTACTGACTGCTGCTGCAATACACAGCATGTGAACATCTGAAACTCTTGAATCAACTTAGTTTCACAGTCCTCTCAAGGATTCAATGCTCATCTACTCTTTTTCCTTTCACTGTTTTTCTAGCCACTCAACTTTATAATACTATGCTTGCACACAGCACACTGAAAATAACGAGCCACAATTGGCCAATAATCCTCCCGGTAGAGGAATCGATGACTATTTTCTGGACCACTGTCAGGTCAGCAGTCTTCCCAATGATTTTAGGGAAGTAAGTAACTTTAATTAAATAGCATGTTTTTTCCCAGATCAAACCAAAAGTGGGCATTAAAAATTAAACAATCCATACATAGTGATAATTAGTTTCAAAGATTTTTGTTTTTAAGAAAGTTGTAAATTTTCATTGACTGTATGCCAGTGATTGTCAACTTCAGATACAGACCTCAACCTTGAAAGTTGATAAACATTGTCATAAGACTCAGAAATTTTCATGATAAGCAATTTAGGCTAGTTGTTCTTTTTGGAAGCAATAAAATAAAATAAAATCTGAAAGTGCTGCTTTGTGGATAAAGAAGGCAGAGTTCACAGTAAGTATGTGTGTGAGGGTTCTTAGTAGTCATTTCTGCTTTTCTGTAAGAATCTTTCCTCTCTTTCACCAATATTACAGACATGCAAATTTAATGTTAGACTGGGTCGGGAATTTGTCACATAAAACCACAGACAGTGGTTTCATGTGAGTATCTAATTTTGTAGTTTTGATGAAAATGAATGTGTTCTTCATAGTAAGCTGTATTGGAAAGTTTAGAGAAAGTTTTCTACAAAGCGGGATCTGCACAGGGTGGGCCATATTTGAACAAAAGAATAAGCTTTTATCCCATGCAAATGGCTATATATTACCAGTGTGCTGAGATTTTAGAAATTGTTTGGTACTCCTTAGCTATGATGAGTTTCATGTCCAACTACACAACCTTGAACTGATTTAGTTCAGGGATCAAACACTTTTGAGAAGTATATCAAAAATGTACATCCTTTTAAAATCTTGATAACACCACTTCAGATTCTTAAAAAAGTTTGTGAACCCAGAGAAGCAGTAAAAGTCAAGTTGATATTTTGTTTTACTTTTACAATCCGTAACTAAATAGTGACTGTTAATATGTTAAAACTGTAAGTGCAAATTGGCATGTTATTTTTTTATTTTTTTACTGCACTTATCAGAAAGATTTTTTTTCTTTTCTTCTAGATTTAGAAACTTGAGGTTAAATAGTCCAAACACTAAACTCTGGACACATTTGACTTTTATGCAGCCTTTTATTTATTGCTGTATCACTTAAAACTTTAAACTTATTTTGTCATGAAGCTTAGCTTCAGTGAAAATGCATTATTTTCCAATACTATCCCTGAAACCACACATCCCCACCACACAGTAAATTCCACTTAGTTCATAGCAACGTATTATGATTCACTATTGCAAAGGAATAGGTCTGTAAACAATACACTTTCTGCTGTTTAATTGTAACATTCAGGACATTTCCAGTTGTCGGAGCGCTTCAAACAAGCAGACTTTCACAATGGTAAACCACAAAGTCCTGTCTCTAATTTCTGAATCCCATTTATCAATGATGTGCCAACTTCCTGATTATTTATCTGAGGAAAGTTTTCTTATGTAGATACATTAGACTTGAGCAACTCCTATTTTATGAAATAACTTCAACTAACCCAAGTTGTTCACAGCTGATTTGAAATTCACAAGCCATACCTAGAAGACCTGACTGAGCTGTATAATAGAAACAAAAGTCACTTATATAATCTGTCTGATAACTCTGACACATTTAAACCCACCGGTCACAATAGCGACCAAGAAATCATTTTTCACTTTCAAGGACTCCTAAAAGCTTACTGATTCAAATTTCAGTTAATGTTTAGCAAATATGGAAAGTTTAAAGTGTTTGGATAATACTGATACCGTATCACATGTTTAGAGTAAATTATCACATGACCAGAGCTGCTTATATGTTGGTTGCACCTTGGCGAGAGAAAGACTGCCACAAACCTCCCAAAGAAGAGGCTAGCAATGTATGTTTAAATAAACATATTACAAAGGTTTTTGGTGCACATCATCTTTAAAGTGCCTACTTATGATGTACACCTTTGCATTTACAAAAATCGGTTTGGTGTTTGAGCAGGATGTGTAAACATGTTGACGGTCACAATAGTGACCGGTGGGACAATACATTTGGCCTAGGTGAGCTTATTTAAATACATACCATATTCTTCCAATTCCTAGCTACTTCCTTTTTAAGATTGATTTTGAATGTGGTTCTTGATCTGTTAGACTTAGTGATGGCCAGACAAAGTATACAACAATGTAGTTGTGAGAAAAATGGAATCCTTTACTGATTTTGGTAGTGGTGGCTTAGACATGGACTATAAGGGGAAAATAGCCCATTTTCCATGCCTGACCTTGAATGCATATGATCAGTTCATGGGAAAACTTCACCAATCATGTGGCACTTTTACTATGTGTAAAGTGTATGATGAAGGGACAACTGTCTCTTTGATGTGCCCTTTAAAACTAAAGAGGATCCAAATGAGGTTCTGACACAAGATGAGAAACTGCTGGTCCACTAGAAAGACAATATTTTGACAGTAGAAACAAAAATGAGAAAGAACTACACAGAGACTGAAGTCAAATCAATGAGCACATGAGAAGTGTAGACCTTCATGACCAAAACCCCTCAAGTTACAGAGTCGTGATCAGGTCCAAGAAGTGGTGGTGGCCCACCCCAAAATCACACTTGAAAATAGGATGACTGTAGCTTAGGAGGTAGGAGTTTATCTTGTAACTGGTGGGTTGCCTGCTGGAACCCCCACTTTGTGTCAGTCGTTGTGGCCTTGATCAAGAGGACAATTCATTGTACTGTGAAGAGATTTGTGGCTGATTCAGAAGAAAGATGGGATTGTACAGATAAAGGCATAATGAGGAAGGTTTTTGTTAGACAAATTCATCGGATTAAGAGAGCAGCTGTTAAAATGCCCTTACAAAGCAGCAAGCAGTTATTTGAAGCTGCTGGTGCCTCTGGAACCTCAAGGTGGAGGATCCTCCAGAGGCTTGAGGTGCATGAACCTACTATTTGGCCCCTAACCAGAGCTCACAAGCAGAAACGGTGGCAGTGGCCTGCTGTGCAACCCTGAATGGTCCAGATTGATGCAGTAGTGGATTGGTGGTGGATGGCCACCACGTCCCAACACGGCTGTGACGTCAGCAAGGAGGTGGTGGAGTCATT